>JAJPUD010001881.1:361027-377596 GCA_023553655.1 Myrmecobius fasciatus
TCTCTCTCTCTCTCTCTCTCTCTCTCTCTCTCTCTCTCTCTCTCTCTGTAATATCTCCTGTGAATGAGAACTTACCACTTACCACAGGTCATTACACTTGCACTCCAATCCCCAGCTCTGACTAGTTATATCTCTAGTTCCTTCAATCTACCATATGATGCTGACATAAGGTCCTTCACCATTCTGATAACCCTTCTCTGTATACTCTCCTACTTTTTAAACTAGTATTAAACAAAACAATCTTCAATAGGGTCTGTCCAGGACATAATACAAAATGACATCCCCTGTATTGCTAGAAGCTTCTCTTAGTGTAGCCCAAAAACATGAGAATTTTTTTGTGCTGCAATATCACTGTTGATTATATTCAGTTAGTAATTTAAAAACAAAACAAAATCCTCCACCTCTTGAGACAAATTGCTTCCTAACTGTTTTTTTCATCACAGATTTATGAATTTTTTAAAATCAAATTGTAAGATTTTACATTTATCCCTGTAGAAATGCATATCATTAAATTCAGTCTAATGTTCTTGCCAGCAAGAAGTTTTTGGATTCTCAACTGTGTCATGCAATGTGTTAACTATCCCTTACAACTTTGGGTCATCTTCAATTTTGATGAGCATGCTGTCTATACATTTATTTAAGTCATTAATAAAAATGTTTAACTGTATCAGGCAATATTTATATCACCAGGACACTCTGCCAGAGTTACATTAAAGACTACTCTTTGAACTTTGCCATTTAACCAATTCTGAACCATCCAATTGTATTACCAACTGGTCCACATCTCCATCTCTTCCAATAAATCAACAAGCTTCTATTTAGTAGCTGCTGTGTGCCAGGCACTATGTTACATGTTAGAGATACAAGGAAAGACAAATGGTAGTCCTTTTTCCAAGGATCACACAGGAGGAGGGCAAAATAAATAGGATATATACAGGCTAAACTGTAGATAACCATCAACTAATGGAAAATATTAGCATTAAAGGGGATAGGAAAGATTTATTGTAGAAAATGAGATTATAACAAGGACTTGAAGGAAACTGGGAAAGGTAAGAAGTGGAGATAAGGGAGTAGAAAATTCCAGACATGGGGGACAGCCATTGAAAACACACAAGAGATGTAAGATCAAGAATGAGGAACATGAAGGAGGGTTATGTCACTGGATTGCAGGGTATATGGTGGGTAGTAATATGTAAAATGAGTAGAAGAATAAGAGGGGGTCAGATTATGAAAGGTCTTGTACAAAAGTGGATTTGTTGGATCCTATAGGTGATAGGGAGCCATTGAAGTTTATCGAATAGGAGAGGTGACATGATCTTTAAGAAGATGAGTTTGACAGCTGAATGGAAGATGGGATAGAATGTGTAGAAACATGAATCAGGAAAATGGATCAGAATACTTCATGAAGTAATGAAGGTTTACTCTAAAACAGTAGCAGTGTCAGAAGAGAAAAAGGGACATGTAAGATCAATGTTACAAAGATAGAATCAGCATAAGAATAATATGAGATACCTTGTCAAGGAATTTGTTAAAAATCTAGGTAATAACTATTCAGAGTATTCTCCTACTATCTGTTTACCAGTCAAAAATTGAAATGAGATTAGTCTGATGTGAATTTCTTTAACCAAATCATGCTTACTCTAAGCAATTATCACTTTTTTAATTTTATTTTTGGGTTAGAAGTTCACTAGCATTTCTTTAATTATCTATCCCTGAATTTTCCCAGATTCAAACCCCCTAATTCAAACCCCCCAAATTAACCCCCTAATTTAAGATTCTATTCTCTTTTTAGAAAATATCAACTTGATTCCTACGTCTATTATACTTCTCACATTTTCTGTGATCTAACAGTGGTTTGGTGATTGCATACACCAATTGTCATTGTTGTTTGTTTTGTTCTGTTTTCTGTACCTGATGATATGGTTCATCTAAGCCAGACAACCTGACTTTCTCAAGGACAGGTGGATGCTTCTTATTATCTTTCTTATTTAACTTGGACATCAACTTCCTGTTACTCATTTTTGTTCTGTCACTTCTAGTGCAAGGGTTATTCCTGACATTAAAAAAAATACAAAATAAAATTGAAGAAGTTTTGCCTTTTCTTTGTTGCTAGTTATCATTCATTCCAAGCAATCACTCTATGCATTCTTTATTTTCCCCTTTTCATAATTTTAACTAAAACACAATCCCTCCTACAGGATTATTCTGGTAAATGTTTAACAACTGGCTATCAAAAATATATACATGGGGCAGCTAGGTGGCAGGGCCAGCGAGGTGGCACAGTAGATAGAGCACCAGCTTTGAAGTCAGGAGGACCTGGGTTCAAATTTGGTCTCAGACACTTAATATTCCCTAGCTGTGTGACCCTGGGCAAATCACTTAACCCCAATTGCCTCAGCAGAAAAAAAAAAAGAAAAAAATATATATACATAACATACTTGTAAGTTTAATCTGTATTATTTAGATTTTCTCTATCACTTACATAAGTCTAAACAATCAACAAAACAATAAATTAAAACCCCAGTTTGTAGCATTTCTAAGACAGAAATACATTGAGAACTGCACAGTTGAGAACTGTTTTGTGCCTATCAAACAAAATCCTGCCTTTCTATCACCTTAGGCTATTTTTGTACTACCATGAAGCATTCTTATACTCACTTTCTCTTATATTTCTATGTTTTTCATATTCTATACAATCATTTTTAAAATCAAACTAAATAGGGGCAGCTAGGTGGCACAGTGGATAGAGCACCAGCCCTGAAGTCAGGAGGACCTGAGTTCAAATCTGGTCTCAGACACTTAACATTCCCTAGCTGTGTGACCCTGGGCAAGTCACTTAACCCCAATTGCATCAGCAAAAAAGCAAAAAAAAAAAAAAATCAAACTAAATTGGTGGGATTCTTGTACATCCACAGTAGTCTCTTTGAATTTCTTCCTCACCTGAATAACTGTCCTTTGTGTATTCAGGATTATAATCTTGGGAGTTTTCCATCCCTTCTGGACTGGTTTACCCTGTAGAATTTTAAAGATTATAATTCTGCCATCCTTTTCAACTAAGATCCATGATTCTGCCTTGATTATTATCAAAATCACTACTCTGAAGGGGATAATACGCATTTGAATGTGAAACACTTGATATTTTAAACCTCTGGTGTCCCCAATTCCATCTGTGGGGATTCAGTTTCTCCACTAGTGAGAATTATAAACTATATTCACCTTTTCCTGTTGTGAAAAAGATTCACGGGCAGCTAGATGACTCAGTGAATAGAGCATTGGGCCCTGTAGTCAGGAGGATCTGAATTCAAATCAGATCTCAAACACATAATACTTCTAGCTTTGTGATACTCGGCAAACCTTAAAAAAAGAGAGAGAGAGAGATTCCTGTCTATGACTCTTCATAAAATGTCTATAGAGAAAATAGTCCACAACTGGAGATCTTCCTATAGTTATTTTAGTATTTTCCAGTATCAGCAGAATGCTCAAGCTGTCCATCTGTTATTCCTCAATCTCAGTGAACAAGCTCCTTTTCTTGGTATATTTTTGATATCAAATCAAGAAAATTTGACAGAATGTCCTAATGTATGATCATAATATCATAGATTTGGGGGCTTTTAGAGGCCATTGAGATTGGATTTTTTATTTTACAGATGAGGAAACTAAACCTTAGAGAGTTTAAGTGGCTTGATCATGGTCTAACAGTTTATAGGTCTGAGTTGGGATTAAAATTCAGGCCTTTTATGGGGGTGGATCCAAGATGGCAGAATGAAGCCAGGAAGCTGCTGGAATTCTCCCAGATTCCCTTGAAAACTACATGAAACCAAATCTCTGAACAGAGTCTGATGGAATGAACCATTCCCTAGCTCAAGATAGACTGGAAAAACTTCAAGAAAGGTTGGTCTCACCGGGGTGAAAAGGGTGTTCAGCCCAGCTCAGACTCTGAGAAAATCAGTGAGAGGGGCTTAATCAGCAATTAAAACCCTCAGTCTTGGTTCAGTTGAGGAGGAAATCAGTGGAGCAGTTTCCAGTTCCATCTCAGAAGGCAAACTCTGGAAAACCAGGCTTTTTCCTGAACAGAGCAGGCAAAATTATCCCCTGCCAATACAAGGGGCTCCTGTGCTCAAAACTGAGGCTCAGAGCAGCACAGGAAGCTTGGAACAGCACCCCCTTTACACCAGGAGTGGTAACAGGAAAAGATAATGGTATATATTGGAGGGTATGTGGGGAAACTTGGATACTGGTACATTGTTGGAGAAGTTGTGAACTGATCCAAAAATTCTGGAGAGCAGTTTGGAACCATGCCCAAAGGGCTATCAAACTGTGCATACCTTTTGACCCAGCAGTGCTATTACTGGGTCTGTATCTCAAGGAAATCATAAAGAGAAAAGGATCCAAATGTGCAAAAATGTTTGTAGCAGCTCTTTTTGCAGTAGCAAAGAATTGGAAAATGAGTAGATGCCCATCAATTAGGGAATGGCTGCCATTTTAGAAAAAGAAATAGAACAAGCTATTAATCAACTCCCTAAGAAAAAATCTCCAGGGACAGATGGTTTTACATGTGAATTCTACCAAACATTCAAAGAACAATTAATTCCAATACTATACAAATTATTTGAAAAAATAGGGACAGAAGGTACACTACCAAATTCCTTCTATGATACAGACATGGTGCTGATAGCTAAACCAGGTAGGGTGAAAACAGAGAAAGAAAACTATAGACCCATTTCCCTAATGAATATTGATGCAAAAATTTTAAATAAGATTTTAGCAACAAGATTACAGAAAGTTATCTCCAGGATAATACATCTTGACCAAGTAGGATTTATACCAGGAATGCAGGGCTGGTTCAATATCAGGAAAACTATCAGCATAATCAATTATATTAGTAACCAAACTAACAAAAACCATATGATTATCTCCATAGATGCTGAAAAAGCATTCGATAAAATCCAACACCCATTCCTATTAAAAACACTAGAGAGTATAGGAATAAATGGACTTTTCCTTAAAATGATTAGTAGCATCTACTTAAAACAATCAGCAAGCATCATATGTAATGGAGACAAACTAGAACCATTCCCAATAAAATCAGGAGTGAAACAAGGCTGCCCACGGTCACCATTACTATTTAATATTGTATTAGAAATGTTAGCTTTGGCAATAAGAGAAGAAAAAGAGATAAAAGGAATTAGAGTAGGTAATGAAGAAACCAAATTATCACTCTTTGCAGATGACATGATGGTATTCTTAGAAAACCCTAGAGACTCAACTAAAAAACAACTAGAAACATTTCACAACTTTAGTAAAGTTGCAGGATTCAAAATAAATCCACATAAATCATCAGCATTTTTGTATATTACCAACAAAGGTCAGCAGCAAGAGATACAAAAAGAAATTCCATTCAGAATAATGGATGATAGCATAAAATATTTGGGAATCTATCTGCCAAGAAAATGTCAGAAACTATATGAACTAAACTACAAAACACTTTCCACACAAATAAAATCAGACCTAATCAATTGGAAAAACATTAAGTGCTCATGGGTAGACCGAGCGAATATAATAAAAATGACAATACTACCCAAACTAGTTTATTTATTTAGTGACATACCAATCAAACTCCCAAGAAATTATTTTACAGATCTAGAAAAAATAGTAGCAAACTTCATTTGGCAGAACAAAAGGTCAAGGATTTCAATGGAATTAATGAAAAAAAAAAACAGATGAAGGTGGCCTTGCTGTACCAGATATAAAACTATATTATAAAGCAGTGGTCATCAAAACCATTTGGTACTGGCTGAGAAATAGAGCAGTCGATCAGTGGCATAGAATAGGATATCAGGACAAGCTAGGTAATAACGTTAGCAATTTAGTGTTTGATAAACCCAAAGACCCCAGCTTTTGGGATAAGTACTCACTATTCGGCAAAAACTTCTGGGAAAATTTGGAAACTAGTGTGGAAGAAATTAAGGCTGGACCCACACCTAACACCGCACACCAAGATAAGATCTAAATGGGTTCATGATCTAGATATAAAGAGTGATATTATAACCAAATTAGGGAAACATAGGATAGTTTACCTCTCAGACCTGTGGAGATGGAATAAATTTATGTCCAAAGAAGATATGGAACTCTTAATTGAACACCAGATAGATCATTTTGATTATATTAAGTTAAAAAGTTTCTGTACTAACAAAACTAATGCAGACAAGATTAGGGGGGAAGCATCAAATTGGGAAATCATCTTTACATTTAAGGGTTCTGATAAAGGTCTCATCTCTAAAATATATAGAGAATTGTCTCATATTTATAAAAATTCAAGCCATTCTCCAATCAATAAATGGTCAAAGGATATGAACAGACAATTTTCAGAGGATGAAATTAAAACTATTTATAGTCATATGAAAAGGTGCTCCAAATCACTATTGATCAGAGAAATGCAAATCAAGACAACCCTGAGGTACCACTACACACCTGTCAGATTGGCTAAAATGACAGGAAAAGATAACGATGAATGTTGGAGGGGATGTGGGAAGACTGGGACACTGATGCATTGTTGGTGGAGCTGGAAACGGATCCAGCCATTCTGGAGAGCAATTTGGAGCTATGCTCAAAAAGTTATCAAACTGTGCATACCCTTTGACCCAGCAGTGTTTATATTGGGCTTATATCCCAAAGAAATCATAAAAGAAGGAAAGGGACCCACATGTGCAAGAATGTTTGTGGCAGCTCTTTTTGTAGTGGCTAGAAACTGGAAACTGAATGGATGCCCATCAATTGGCGAGTGGCTGAATAAATTATGGTATATGAATGTTATGGAATATTATTGCTCTGTAAGAAACGACCAGCAGGACGATTTCAGAGAGGCCTGGAGAGACTTGCATGAACTGATGCTGAGTGAAATGAGCAGAACCAGGAGATCATTGTACACGGCAACAACAATACTATATGAGGATCAGTTCTAAGGGACATGACTCTCTTCAACAATGAAATGCTTCAAACCAATTCCAATTGTTCAGTGAAGAAAGCCATATACATCCAGAGAGAGGGATGTGAAATGTGGACCACAACATAACATTTTCATGTTTTCTATTGATGTTTGCTTGTATTGTATTTCCTTTAACGGATTATTCTTTCTTGTAGATATGATTTCTCCCGAAAAAAAAATGATGTGCGGCAATAACTATACATATATTCGATTTCTTAAGTATTCTAACATAATTATCATGTAGTGGATATCCTGCTATCTAGGGGAGGGGTGGGGAGTAAGGGGGAAAATTTGTAACAGAAAGCTTTGTAAGGGTTAATGTTTAGGAATTACCCATACATATGTTTTGCAAATAAAAAGTATTAATAAAAAAATTTTTTAAAATTAGGGAATGGCTGAACAAGTTGTGGTATATAAAGGTAATGGAACATTATTGTTGTATTAAAAAATGATGAACAAGATGATTATACAAAGGCCTGAAAAGATTTACACAAACTGATGCTAATCGGAATAAGTGGAACCAGGAATAAATTGTACACAATAACAGCAAGAATGTGCAATGGTCAACAATGAAAGACTTGATTCTTCTCAGTAATTTAGTGATCCAAAGAAATCCCAATAGACTTTGGACAGAAAGTGCCATCTGCATCCAGAAGAAGTACTAAGGAGACTGACTATAAATTAACACATACTATGTTCACTTCTTTTTTCTGTTTTTTTTTTAATCTCTCCCATGGTTTTTCCATTTTACTCTGATTTTTCTTTCCTAACATAATTTATAAAATAATGTCTATGAAAAATAAATAAATTTACTAGGGAAAAAAAAAGAACTCATGCTTTCCTGACTTGAAGTTCAGCACTCTGTTCATTATATTATATTGTACTATTGCTCAAAATTATGCCTCTATATTGAATAGATTGTCTGTTCTTTCAAATGATTGGATCTCATGCTGATTCAAGGTTTATTATCCTAGACAGATTCTTGGTTTAAGGTTAGGAAATGCCCTTTAATAACTATTGCATCTCTCATTAAAGTTCTCTGCCTTCCAAACTTATTTCAGGGATCCTTTATTCCCCTTTGCAGGAGTCAATGAAACTTATCTCAGTCCCAAAGATCATTACTGCAAGTGAAATTGGGTAAAATATACTAGATCCACATTCCTGCTTCTGTTGTTCATATTCACCAGCAACAAATTAGTTGGTTTCTTTCTACTTTCTAATTAAATTCATAGGATCACTTTTGGAGATTGATTTATTAATTTCCTGATTGAAGCCAGGTGAGGAATATGGTGAAGACAAACTTGGGCGGCCCTGTTACAATTTAAACAAGTTAATGTACTTTAACATTTTAAAATTCAGATGATCTCTGAATCAGGAGGTAGGTTTGTCCTTAGATTAAACTAACTGAAGATTACAATTCAAACAAAAGAAATATTATATTAGGACAAGAAGAATAGGATGGATAGTGCTGTCATGCCCATCCATAGCTTACATTAAAAATTTACATGGTTGACTTGAGTCCTAATTCTCTATTACCACTTCTATCTATACCCTATTTGAGGAATGTGTCTGAAAAAAAATCACAAGTGAGGGTTAGTTCACCAAAACACATATGAAGAAAGAGACAAATCTGTTAAATTAAGGAATGCCATGATTTAAAAAAAAACACTCTATGCTGATAATTAGAAGGTTTAAAATTTACTCTACAACTAATTAGAGGGGTGACCTTGGATTAGACACAATTCTTGGGCCCTTAGTTTTCTAGCAGTTGTATGGTATGGGGAAAAGAGCATTAGAATTGCATTAAAAAAAATTCATCCTTTTCAGTTCAATTACTTACACATTGAATATACCTGAACAAATGACACTCTGTTCAGACCAACAAACTTTCTCAATTTTGATGTACTTTTCAGTAAATCTTTTGGGTGCCAAATCATCCTCCCCTAGTTTTAATATTATCCCAATGCAATCCATACCACATAATTACTCCTATTCATTTTGGGGGTCTAGCTTATTTCCCTAATAAATCTTTCCAAAATATGCATAGTGTTGAATTAATTCTTCCACTGCAAGTTGAAATCTGGAGAATATGAATTTTTCATCCATTTTGTTATTCTGATGTAGATGACTAAGGCAATATTTCTGATTCCATTGAGGCTCCTTTGAAATGCTCTGAGATTTACCAAAATCACACAATGTCATTTGTGAGCTAAAGATTCTGAAGAACCTTGGGGAATGGGGAAAGACTTCTTCAGGTTGAACTGTGCACAATATATGTTCCATTACATTAGAGAAAAATTTTGGTTAATTTGGATTGTTGTTTTATGCTTCATTTGAGACTAGTGCTTAGTGGATCATTGAATAAACTTATCTTTGTGATTTTAGGATCATAGATCTAAAACTGAACAAGACTTCCAAATCTATCTACTTCAACTTCCTCATTTTATAAATGAGGAAACTGTGGCACAGGGAGGCTAAATGACTTGTCCTGTAATACACGTAGTAAGAATCAAAGGAAGAATTTAAACTCAGATCTTCTGACTATATCATCCTGTCACATCTCATAGAATATTGTATAATAGTATATGAATAAGAGATATATTTTGATAGGTTTAAAAAAACATTACTTTATAGACACAATTCATTTAACTAAATATCAGTTAGTGTACTACATTTACTTAAATGGATAGACAAATCAGATTTAAAGAAAACTCATTTTTGGCTGGAGTAAGGCCAATAAAGTTTCAACTCAGGGAACAGTTGGCTTAAGTGGCCCCCAGTGAAGAAACAAGAAGGGTCAGATCAGATCAATGGAATGTGTCTCTTCCTCTAGCACACATAATACAGGTGATAATTCCATATTAAGCTTTTTCATTGCCTTCACTGTTCTATTTTCTGGGTCACAGAAGATGAAGAGCATAAAATTGGTCTTCATTCCCAATATAGTACTAAGGACATTCCAGAATCATTTTCCTCTGTTAATAACTTCTCAGTAAGTACAGATAAGTAACCTTTTATCCTACCTCCTATTTTTAACTGTTGTCAGTCACACTGCCAGTCTTTCCTATAGCTGAGGAGTCAGCACACTAATGTAACATCTATTTTTTTAGTTATCTACACTCTGTTGAGTACTTCACAAAATATACATTATTTACAGATTTGCAGAGCTTTATAACTGCATAATTATAATAATAACACTTTATCTTTATAGAGAAATTTATACATCCCTAAGCATTTTTATACCCGTTATCTTGTCTGATACTCACAACAAAATGTGAGAAGGATAAGATAGAGCATTTTCACTCTACTTTTAAAGAATACAGATGGAAACAAGAGCTCTAAGTTCTTGCCCTAACTCGAATTTGAAAATCAGAGACTAATTGTATAGCTTCTCTGAGTCTTCAATTACTCCTCTACAAGATATCTGAGGATATTTGACTAACAAATCAGAATGGTATAGTAGATACATAATTGACCTTAAACTCATGAACACATGGCCTCATGTCTGGTTTCCAAATTGTCTACCCTTTTGGTGCCCCAGACATAACATTGAGCCAGCCTGCACTGGTAGGTAGAATCCCCTAAAGTTTCTTACTTTGATGAAATAAATATATATATAAATATGTTTATGTATATATAGGCACATATGTATATATGCATAACATATGTACATATGGCTAGATGGATACATATATGTGTATATTTGGGTAGATATATTTACATATACACACTATATATTATATTGTTATGTAGAATATAATTTATATTATATAATTATAAATACATATATAATTTCCTTTCTAGCTCTAATACTTTATGATTCATATTAACTAGAAGATAATTAGAGATCCTCTTATTTTATAGATGATTAAAGTAAAACCTAGATTAAAAGGAGTGATTCACTAGTGAGTAGAAAACCTAGGAATAAAATTTAGTCCTTTTTAATGCAGTTCTAGTGCTCTTTTCCCCATACCATGGAACTTCTAGAAAGCCAAGGGCCCAAGAATTATGTCTAGTCCAAGATCACCCCTCTAATTAGATGTAGAGTAAGTGCTTAAGCCTTCTAATTATAAGCATAGTGTTTTTAATCATGGAATTCCTTAATTTAATAGATTTGTCTTTCTTCATATGTGTTTTGGTGAACTAACCCTCACTTGTGATTTTTTTCAGACACATTCCTCAAATAGGGTATAGATAGAAGTGGTAATAGAGAATTAGGACTCAAGTCAACCATGTAAATTTTTAATGTAAGCTATGGATGGGCATGACAGCACTATCACTCCTATTCTTCCTGTCCTAATATAATATTTCTTTTGCTTGAATTATAATCTTCAGTTAGTTTAATCTAAGGAAAAACCTACTTCTTCATTCAAAGTAAGGTTTACCCATTTACTCTTTACTCCTTCTCTTCCCCTCCACTGTAAAAACTTGTTCTTGCTTCTTTTTATGGCAGATAATTTACATCATTTCACTCTTCCCTTTCCCTTTCTCCCAGTAGATTCCTTTCTTACCACCTAATTTTATTTTTAAGATACTGCCCCTTCATATTTAACTCACACTTGTGCTCTTCTAACAGCCATAATAGTGAGAAAATTCTGAGTTATAAGTATCATCCTCTCATGTAGGAATGTAAACAGATAAACTTTATTAAGTCCCTTTTGATATTACATTTCTGATTACCTTCTTATGCTTCTCCTGACTCCTGTATTTGATAATCAAATTTTTCATTCAGTTCTAGTCTTTTAATCATGAAAATTTGAAAATGGCCATTTCCAATGGTCTTGTGATAAAGAGAACCATCTGCACCCAGAGAAAGGACAGTGGGAACTGAGTATGGATCATAACAGTATTTTCACTCTTTTTGCTTGCTTGCATTTTGTTTTCTTTCTCATTTTTTTTTCTTTTTGATCTGATTTTTCTTATGCCTTATGATAATTGTGGAAATATATGTAGAAGAATTGCACTTATATTGGATTACTTGTCATCTTAGGGGAGGGGATGGGGGAAAGGAGGGAAGAAATTTGGAACACAAGGTTTTGCCAGGGTGAATGTTGAAAATTATCCATGAATATGTTTTGAAAATAAAAAGCTTTAATATAAAAAAGAAAAGAAAGTTTGAAAATCCTCTATTTCACTGAATATCCACCTTTTCCCCTGAAAGATTATACTCAGTTTTGCTGGATAGATAGATCTTGGTTGTAATTCTAGCTTCATTGCATTCTAGAATATTATATTCCAAATCCTCTGATCCTTTAATGTGGAGGCTGCTAAATCTTATGTTATCCTGACTGTGACTCCACTATACTGGAATTGTTTCTTTCTGGATCCTTGCAACATTTTCTTCTTAACCTGGAAGTTCTGAAATTTGGCTATCATATTCCTGGGAGTTTTCATTTTGAGATCTTTTAGGAGGTAATTTGTAGATTCTTTCAATTTCTATCTTACCCTCTGGTTCTAGAATATCAGAATAATTTTTCTTGATAATTTCTTGAAAGATGAAATTTTTTATCATGACTTTCATATTGACTAATAATTTTTGATTATTTCTACTGGATATATTTTCCAGGTGGGTTGTTTTTCCAATGATATATTTCACTTTTTTTCTATTTTCTTTTCTTTTTTTTTTAGTTTTGCTTTATTATAACTCAATTTCTCATAAAGTCATTACCTTCTGCTTATCCAATTTTAATTTTTAAGGAATTATTTTTCTCAATGAGCTTTTGCACCTTCTTTCCCATTTGTCCAATTTTGTTTTTTTAAAGCATTCATCTCCTCATTAGCTTTTTCTATTTCCATTATACCACTCTCAATTCTCTTCCTAATTTTTCCTCTATCTCTCTTACTTGATATTCACAATCCCTTCTGAGCTCATCTCATGACCTGAGACCAATTCTTATTTTTCTTGAAGACTTTGGATGTAAGAGCTTTGACTTTGTTATCTTCCTCTGAGTATATGTTTTGGTCTTCCTTGTCAAAATAGTAACTTTCTATGGTCAGAAACTTTTTCTGTTGTCTGCTCATTTTCCTAGCTTATTACTTGGCTTTTTAAATTCTTTGCTTTAGTATGACTCTATTTCCAGGGAAGAGGGTGCATTGTCCCAAGCTTCAGGGACCTTGTGCAGCTGTTTTCAGAGATCCTTCTAGGGACCTGACCACAAGCACCGTTTTCTGCCCTGGAACTGTTAGAAGTGTCCCCACCCCACTATATATGTAAGAGCTAGTGTGCAAAAACAAAGAGTCTTTTCCTCAGTGCCAACAAAGAAACCCCCTGTGGTCTGAGGTCTCCATAAGCTGCCACCACTATCACTACCCACACCTACTCTTGGTTTGCTAGTTTCTCAAGACCTCTCACCCTACTGACAAACCTTTCCCATTGACTTTATAAGTTGTTTTTTTTGTGTGTCTCTGGGCTGTGAGATCTAAAACTTCTTAGTGCTACAGATGATTCAGAGGTCCTGTTTTGCTGGCACTGGGATTGTATGTTGGACTTTCACCCTGGTTCCACAGACCTTTTCTTTTGACTTTTCAAGTCCTCTTTGGTGTCTCTGGGCTAAGAGGCTTGGAAGCCATGAATATTGCCATTAATTGCTTTACTGGCTTGGGGGCTAGACTGGGGCTGGACCCTCACCCCGGTTCCACAGACCTTTTCTGCTGACCTTCTAAACTATCTTCAGCTGAAAAATGTGCTACTTATCTCTTGGGGTGTTCTGATGCTCTAAAATTTGTTCAGTTATTGTTTTAAGAAATTTGGAGCATGCCAAGGAAAAGTCAGAAACTATACGAACTAAATTACAAAACACTTTCCACACAAATAAAATCAGACCTAATCAATTGGAAAAATATTAAGTGCTCATGGGTAGGCAGAGCGAACATAATAAAAATGACAATACTACCCAAACTAATCTACTTATTTAGTGCCATACCAATCAAACTCCCAAGAAATTATTTTACAGATCTAGAAAAAATAGTAGCAAAGTTCATTTGGAAGAACAAAAGGTCAAGGATTTCAAGGGGATTAATGAAAAAAAAGGCAGATGAAGGTGGCCTTGCTGTACCAGATCTAAAACTATATTATAAAGCAGCGGTCATCAAAACCGTTTGGTACTGGATAAGAAATAGAGCAGTGGATCAGTGGCACAGGATAGGTTATCAGGACAACCTAGGCATTAACCTTAACAATCTAGTGTTCGATAAACCCAAAGAACACAGCTTTTGGGATAAATACTCTCTATTTGGCAAAAACTGCTGGGAAAATTGGAAACTAGTGTGGAAGAAATTAGGGCTTAACCCATACCTAACACCACATACCAAGATAAGATCTAAATGGGTTCATGATCTAGATATAAAGAGAGACTTTGTAAGCAAGTTAGAGGAACGTAATATAGTTTATCTCTCAGACCTGTGGAGATGGAACAAATTTATGTCCAAAGAAGATTTGGAACTCCTAATTGAACACCAGATGGATAATTTTGACTATATTAAGTTAAAAAGTTTCTGTACAAACAAAACAAATGCAGACAAGATTAGGAGGGAAGCATCTAATTGGGAAATCATCTTTACATTTAATGGTTCTGATAAAGGCCTCATTTCTAGAATATATAGAGAATTGTCTCATATATATAAGAATTCAAGCCACTCTTCAATAGATAAGTGGTCGGGGGCGGAGCCAAGATGGCGGAGTGAAAAGGTGACTTTCTGCCTCTCCTCCGATCTTCTCTCAAATCAACAATAAAATAAGCCTCTGAACTGATCTTCAAGTCAACGAACTCAGAAATATTTGGGCACGGTTCTCTGGAGAACTTCATATCAGGTTAGTCGGACTCAGACAGATAGATAAATAGACCACAACTGTGCAGGCCGGAAGTGAGGATGGGACTCAGCTCAGCTCACCTTGGAAGAAATTCCAAACTCCAAACTCCAAATTCCAAACACCTGGAGTTTATCTGAGGCACTCGGGACACTCTGCCCTGATTGGGGACAGGTGTTCTGGCAGATCTGCCTTGTTTAAGGAGTAATTCGGACTTAGTCCTAGCCCCCACCAGCCCAGCACCTTAAGTCAACTCGCTGAAGTGCCCCAGGGCAAAGCGTCTTCAGCCGAGGTTTTTTTTTTTTTTTTCCCCTACCTTAAAGAGATATCCACTCTGACTAAAAAAAAATGATGAAGAAGCAAAAGAGAGCTCTCACCATAGACAGCTTTTATCAAGGCAAAGAAACGACCTCAGATACAGAGGTTTCTTTAGACAAAAATCCAGAAAAAAACAGCCACGACCATCACTGGTCCCCGTTTCAAAAGGCCTTTCTGGAAGATTGCATAAAGAACCTCAAAAGAGAGCTGGAGGATAAATGGGAAAATAAATTGAAATCAGTGCAAGAAGGATACAGTATCTTGCAAGAAGGATATGATGCTCTGCAAAAGAGATATGAAAAAGACACCAATTTATTAAAAAATAAAATTAGTGAAGTGGAAAAAGAGTGCAGTGAACAAATTGGCCAGTTACAAAAGGAACTTAAAAAGGTAACTGAAGAAAACAACACTTTAAAAATAAGAATTGAACAAATGCAAGTGAATGACTCACTAAGACTTGAAGAATCAGTCAAACAAAAACAAAAAAATGAAAAATTAGAAGAAAATATGAAATATCTCCTAGGAAAAACAACTGACTTAGAAAATAGATCTAGGAGAGACAATCTAAGGATTATTGGACTTCCTGAAAGCCATGATCAAAAAAAGAATCTAAACACTATCTTCCAGGAAATCCTGAAAGAAAACTGCCCTGAGATTGTAGAATCAAAGGGCAAGATCGCCATTGAAAGAATTCACCGATCACCTCCTGAAAGAAACCCCAAAATTAAAACCCCAAGGAATATCGTGGCTAAATTTCAGGACTATAGCACCAAGGAACAGATTCTGCTAGCAGCTAGAAAGAAACAATTCAAATACCGAGGATCAATAATTAGAATCACACAGGATCTGTCAGCCTCCACACTGAAGGATTGAAGGGCCTGGAACCAGATATTCCGAAGGGCAAAGGAACTTGGATTACAAGCAAGAATAATCTATCCAGCTAGAATGAGCATTATCCTTCAGGGAAGAAGATGGTCATTCAATGATATAGGTGAATTTCACCTATTTCTAATGAAAAGACCGGATCTGAACAAAAAATTCGACACCCAAACACAGAACTCAAGAGATGCATAAAAAGGTAAAAAGGAAAGGACTCTTGAGAACTTTATTTTTACTAGGGGGATACTCAAAGTTTGGGGGTATAATTAACTAAATATTACTTTGATAATATGAAAAAGAGAACTAGAGGGGAAAAAGTTGTCATACTGGGGAAAAGAGGGAAAAAGTGGTAAAATAAGATCTAAAAAAAAAAAAGGAGGTAAAAACAAGGTAAAATCACTTGAAGAGGCAAAGAAAACCTAATATAATTGAGAGAAAGAGGGGAGGGAGACGAGCACTGTGTAAATCTTACTCTCATCAGGTTGGGCTCTAAAAGTGTATATCAGACATTTGATTTCACATAGAAACTTGTCTGTTGCTAGAGGGAAGTGGGAGGGAAAGGAGGAAAAGTAAGGGACAA
>JAJPUD010001882.1:0-32535 GCA_023553655.1 Myrmecobius fasciatus
ACACATATATGAATGTATGATAACAATTGAACAAAATTTTAACAAATGTCCTCTTTTTCTATATTACTTTCTTTGCCAATTTATTGTGGGTGCATATAAACTTTTATTGAAGCTATGTATAATCTAGGAAAACAGATCAACACATTGGACTTAAAGAAGAAAAATCTCATTCTGGATCTATTATTTCTCAAGATATAAACCATTTTTATATTTTTTTTTATATTTTATATTGAAAAATTTGTTGATAATTAAGTTCATAAATAGAACATTTAATATAAAAATTTACTGAAAGTATTAAAAGCTTTAGTAAAATTACAGGATATAAAATGAATATAAAATCATTTACATCATGACATAAGGCATGATACATCACAATACATGAGGAAATAATAAAAAATAGTTTCATTAAAAACAATAAAAATAATGGGTGTGATATATATATATACCTAAATATAATGAAA
Organism: Myrmecobius fasciatus; assembly: GCA_023553655.1. Taxonomy (NCBI): domain Eukaryota; kingdom Metazoa; phylum Chordata; class Mammalia; order Dasyuromorphia; family Myrmecobiidae; genus Myrmecobius; species Myrmecobius fasciatus. The sequence continues at coordinate 462 of JAJPUD010001882.1, forward strand.
ACTACCTAAAATTATCAAATTTCAATATCTGTTGTAAAGCAATAATCATTGGGGTGGAGCCAAGATGGCAGATAATAGACAAGCCTTTGACCTTTTCCTGGCTTCCCTCAGATCAACAACAGATCAAGCCTGTGAACAGGTTTTGGAGTGACAGATCCCACAAATATTTGGAGTGCAACAAATATCCAAAATAAGATATTTTAGAATAATTTCAGGAAAGGTCTATCTCATTTGGACTGCCCAACACAGAGACCCAGGCTAAAGAAGCTTCCATGTACTGGGGGATTTTGTGGGAGGCTCAGCCAAAATAGAGCAGCCTTGGTTACTTTGTCCTGGTTCAGAAGCCAGTGGAGCAGTAGATTAGCTATAAGACCTATAACACAACTACAGAAGACAAATACTGAGTTTCTGAATCGCATCATAAAAAATTGGACTAGGCCATACCCACCCAGAATGATAAAGATGCCAGCACACTGGCCCAGGGGAGCATGAAGCCATTTTGTCTGCAGGGGAAGCTTAGGACAATCTCCTCTTTGCTCTAAGAGCAGACCTCAGAATTTAAAAATGAGCAAAAAAAAGCAAAAGCAGTTCTGACCATAGATATCTTTTATGAAGACAGGGAAGAAAAGATCTCAAACCTTGAGGACACTACAGGCAAAATGTCTCCAGATGAAGCCTCAAAGGGTGATATAAGTAGGCCTCCATCTAAAAAGACACTCTTGGAATAATTTAAAAAAGTATATTAAGAGGGGACACCTAGGTGGTGCAGTGAATAGAGCACCAGCCCTGAAGTCAGGAGGACCTGGGTTCAAATCTGGCCTCAGATAATTAACACTTATTAGCTGTGTGACTCTAAGCAAGTCACTTAACCCCAATTGCCTCAGCAAATAAAAAAAGTGTATTAAGAGAGCATTAAAACAAAAATGGGGAAATAAAATGAATGTTTTTCAAGAGAATTAGGAAAAGGAAACAAGAAAGACAAGAAGAAAAAAGAAAGAAACAAGAAAACTCCATAAAAATAGATTTTGTGAAATTGAAAAAAGAATAAAAGTATTTAAAAAATAAATTTGCCAAAATGGGAAAAGAAAATAACTCCTTGAAAAGCAGACTTGATGAAATGGAGAAAAGAGTAACTCCCTGAAAAAAAAATGAATTGGTGAAATGAAGGGGAAAAATTCAATTAAAAAAAAACAATTCACTTAAAAATGCAATTGGCCAAATGCAAAAGAAAGTTAAAAATATAACTGAAGAAAATGATTCACTAAAAATTGTTATTGAACAAATGGAAGGTAATTTCAATAAGACATCAAGAATCAATCAAACAAAATTTTTAAAAAGTGAATAAAATTTTTTTTTAAAAATGTAAAATATCTCGTTGGAAAAACAACTGAAGAGACCATCTAAGAATTATTGGACTATCTGAAAACTATGATTTAAAAAGAGCCTAAAAAAAGAGCCTAGATAGTATCTTTCAAGAAATCATGAAGTAAAACTCTTCTGATTTCCTAGAACCAAAGGGCAAAATAGCCTTTCAAAGAATTCACTGATAACTTCATGAAGGAGACCCCAAAATTAAAACTGCAAGGATTATTGCAACTAAATTTCAGAATTACCAGCTCAAGGAGAAAATATTACAAGTAGATGGAAAAAAAAAACAGTTCAAATATTGATGAACCACAATCAGGATTGCTTAAAATCTAGCAGCTTCAACTTTAAAGGACCTAAGAACCTAGAATATGATATTCCTGAAGGCAAAAGAACTTGTACTGAAGCCAAGAATCAACTTATTCAGCAAAATCAAGTTTTATCTTTCAGGAAAAAAAAGCTGGTCATTCAATGAAATAGGGGGATTTTATTTATTTTTGGTTGAAAGAAAATTTGATCTTCCAATATAGAACTGAAGAGAAGCATAAAAGGTAAAAGATTAGGAAAAAAAAACAACTATTTTTAAAGATTAAAAAGTTTATATCCCTGTATGAGAAAATGATATGTTTAGCTCTTGAGAACTGTATCTTTTAGGGGTATACATAGAAAGTATAAGTATAATTTGACTTTATTGTGATAATAAAAAAACTAGGGATGGAAAAGGGTTTGCACTGGAAGAATAGGAAAGGGGGTAAAATGGAGTAAATTATATCACATGAAGAGACAAAAATGGCCTATTACAATTGAGGGGAAAAGAGGCTGTTGAGCATTGTGTGAATCTCAATCTCACTGAATTTGGTTCAAAGAAAGGATATCAGATATATTTAATTTTCTAAAGAAACTTGTCTTACTATATAAGGAAGTAGAAGGGAAAGGCTCAAAATAAAGGGGAATGCTAATAAGGTTTTTCTTATTTTTTTTGTTAAATAGAACTTTTATTTTATTTTCAAGATATATACGTGAATAATTTTTGACATTCATCCTTAGAAAACCCTGTGTTTTAATTTTTTTTTTCCATCTCTTCCCCCTTTCCCTCCCTCACTTGGCAGGTGATCCAATATATGTTGAATATGTGCATTTCCTCTAAACATATTGCCAAAAATATCATGCTGCACAAGAAAAATCAGAGCCAAAAGGATAAAAAATTAGAAAGAAAACAAAATGCAGGCAAACAACAAAAAGAGTGAAAATACGATTATTGTGGTCCACATTCAGTTCCTACTGTCCTATCTCTGGTGCAAATGGCTTTCTTTATCACAAGGCCATTGGTACTGGTCTGAACCACCTCATTGTTAACAAGGACCATGTCCATTAGAATCAATCATCATATAATCTTGTTGCCATATACAATGATCTGCTAGTTCTGCTCATTTCACTCAGCATGAGTTCATATGAGTCTCTCCAAGCTTCTCTGAAATCTTCCTGCTTTCTTATAGAACAATAATAGTCTATAACATTAACATACCATAACTTATTCAGCCATTCTCCAACTGATAGGCATCCACTCAGTTTCCAGTTTTTTTTTTTTTTTGGTTTTTTTGCCACTACAAAAAGGGCTGCCACTAACATTTTTGCACGTGTAGATCCGTTTTCCTCCTTTAGGATTTCTTTAGGACTCAAGCCCAGATCAAAGGACATGCACAGTTTGATAGCTCTTTGGGCATGGCTCCAAATTGCTCTTCAAAATACTTAAATCAGTTCACAACTCCACCAACAATATATCAGAGTCTCAGTTTTTTTTTTTTTATATATCACCTTCAATATTCATCATTATCTTTTCCTGTCATTTTAGCCAATCTGAGATTGGTACCTTATAATTGTCTTAATTTGCATTTCTTCAATCAATAATTTAGAGCACCTTTTCATACGACTAGAAACTGTTTTAATTTCTTCATCTGAAGATTGCCTATACATACCATTTATCAATTGGAAAAATGGCTTAAACTCTTATAAATTTGAGTTGGTTTTCTATATATTTTTGAGAGGAGGCCTTTATCATAACCCTTGAATGTAAAAAAAAAAATTCTCAGTTTATTTTATCACTTCTAATTTTGTCTGCATTGGTTTCATTTGTACATAAACTTTTTAACTTAATATAATCAAAATTATCCAGTTTACATTCAATAATATACACAAGTTCTTCTTTGGCAATAAATTCCTTCCTTCCTCACAGATCTGTGGCGTAAACTATCCTTTGTTCTTCCAATTTGCTTATAATATCACCCTTTATGTCTAAATCATGAATCCATTTAGATCTTATCTTGGTATAGATGTTAGGTGAGGGTCAATGTTCAGTTTCTGCCAAACTAATTTCCAATTTTCCCAGCAGATGTAATCACTTAGGGAGATTTTGTTCCAAAAGTTGGGGTCTTTATTAGATTATCATAGTTGTTGGACATTTTATCCTGTTAACCTATCCTGTTTCATTGATATTTCACTGATATACTTTTTCTTAGACAAAAGGAAATGTTTTTTTGCATGACTTTTTTATGTGTATATGTATATGTATGGGTATATGTATATGTATATGCATGTGCATGTGTGTGTATATATGTGTGTGTGTGTGAATTTCAATTTCACTGAATTTGACTCAAAGAAAGGATATCAGATATATTCAATTTTCTCCAAAGATCTATATACTTAATTTTTCTCAAATTCTATTTACCATCTTAACTGTTTTCTTATTTATTTTGTTGTTCGATTTATCTAGTTCTGAGAGAGCAAAATTGAAATCCCCCTTTAGTATAGTTTTGCAGTCTAATTTTTCCTGCAGTTCTCTGCAGTGATATACCACTTAGTGAATATATGTTTAGTATTGATATCACTTTATTAATTATGGCACCCTTTAGCAAAATAATTTTCTTCTTTATCTCTTTTAATTAGATTTGTTTTTGCCTTTGCTTGCTCTGAGATCAGGATCGCTACCCCTGCTTTTTTTACTTCACCTGAAGCATAATAGTTTCTGCTCCAGCCTTTTAGCTTTACTCTGTATGTATCACTCTTCTTTAAATATGTTTCTTGTAAAGAACATATTTTAGGATTCTGACTATTATTTCAGTCTGCTATTCCCTTTTGTTTTATGAAAAGTTTGCATTAAAATGACTAAATCTGTAATTCCTGCTAAATTATTTAACCCAAGTTATGCTTTTCTCTTTTCTTTCCAACTTTTCCTCCTCCACAGCATTTTACACTACTATCTTTTCCCCTGAAAAATAATGCTCAATTTAGCTTGATAATTGATTCTTCACTGATATCCAAGTTCCTTTGTCTTTTTGGAATATCACATTTTAGGCCTTTCAGTCCTTTAATTTGAAGCTGCTGGGTCCGGAATAATCTGATTAGGACTCTTCCATATTTGAATTGTTTCTTTCTAACTTGTTGCAATGTTTTTTCCTTGATATGATAATTCTGAAATGTAGCTATAATATTCCTTGGAGTTTTCATTTTGGGGTCTCTTTCAAAAAGTGATCAGTGAATTCTTTCAATGGCTGTTGTACCTTCTGGTTCTAGTACATCAGGGAAGCTTTTCTTCATGATTTCCTGAAAAATGATGTCTAGGATCTTTTTTCATCATGGTCCAATAATCCTTAGATTGTCTCTCCTGTATCTATTTTTCAGGTCAATTGTTTTTCCAATGAAGTATTTTACATTTTCTTCTAATTTTGTAGTTTTATTTGACTGATTCTTGATGGCTCATTGAGTCATTTATTTCCACTTGTTAAGTTCTAATTTTTAGTGAATTATTTTCTTCACTTACTTCTTTTTAGCTCCTTTTGTATTTGGCCAATTGAAATTTTAAGTGAGTTGTTTTGTTCTATGCATTTTTTTCTATTTCAAATATTCTGTTTTCAAAGTGCTGTTTTTTGCCATTGTGTCATAATTATTTTGTAAGGATTTATATGCTTTTCCCATCTTATCAAGCTTATTTTGTAAGGAGTTATTTGATTTTTTCATTTCACTAAGTCTATTTTAAGGAACTCTATCGACAATTTCTGTGTTTCCTTTTCAAAACACTCTTGCAAAGTTCTCATTTTCCTCCCCCCTTTTATTCTAAGTCTCTTTTAAGATACTTTTTGAATCCCTCCAGGAGAGATTTGTGAGATGGGGAACAATTCCTATTGTCTTTGGGGGCCTCATCTGGAAATAATCTGTTTTTAGTATCCTCAGGGCTTGAAATCTGTTCTCTTTCTCCATGACAAAAAAAAAAAAAAAAACAACAACAACAAAAAAAAAAAAAAAATCTATGGTCACAGTTCTTTTTGCTTTTTTACTCATTTTGTGAAAGGTTCAGGTCTGCTTTTAGTGCAAAGGGGAGAGGGTCCATGCTTCCCCTACAGGCAACAGTGGCTGCACTGGGTCATTGCTGACTAAATTCTGGTTCTGGGTGGGCATGGAAAAGTCCCACATTATTCTGGAGTTCAGGGACTATTTGCCTTTTTTATGTTTTATATGTCTAGAGTCTTACTTGCATGGAATAGAGAAAGAGAAGTTAAATGAATTTGGCATGAAACTGAAAAAAGATATAAAAAGAAAAAAAATTACAAAACCCAATTATAGACTAAATTTGAAATTCTGAAAATAAAATGGGAGATTAATAAAATTGAAACTAAGAAAATATTAAACTAATAAACAAAACTAAGAGGTGGTTTTATGAAAAAAAACAATAAAATACATAAACATTTAGTTAATTTCATTAGAAAAATAAAAGCAGAAAATATAATAACTACTTTCAAAAATTAAAAGGTTTAGCAATGTTTCTATTGGACCTATATCCCAAAAGAGATCTTAAAGGAAGGAAAGGGACTCATATGTGCAAAAATGTTTGTGGCAGCCCTTTTTGTAGTGGTGAGAAACTGGAAACTGAATGGATGCCCATCAAATGGAGAATAGCTGTATAAACTATGGTATATGAATGTCATGGAATATTATTGTTCTGTAAGAAATGACCAGCAGGATGATTTCAGAGAAGCCTGGAGAGATTTACATGAACTGATGGTAAGTAAAATGAGCAGAACCAGGAGATCATTATCCATGGCAACAATAAGACCGTACGATGATCAATTCTGATGGACATGGTTTTCTTAAATAATGAGATGTTTCAAACCAGTTCCAGTTGTTCAGTGATGAAGAAAGCCATATACACCCAGGGAGAGGCCTGTGCGATCTGGGATCTGAGTGTGGACCACAACATAGCATTTTCAGGTTCTGTATTGATGTTTGCTTGAATTTATTTTCCTTATCAATTTTTTTTGGGAGGGGAGGTTTGTAGATCTGGTTTTTCTTGTATAGCAAGATAATTGTATAAATATATATACATGTATTTGATTTTTCAAGTATTTTAACATCATTAATATGTATAAGAGTTCCTGTCACCTAGGGGAGGGGATGGGGAAAAGAGGGAAACATTTGTAACAGAAAGCTTTGCAGGGGTCAATGTAAAAAAAAATTACCCATGCATACGTTTTGCAAATAAAAAGCTTTAATAAAAATAATAAATAAATAATTAAAAGTTTTAACTTTCCAGCAATTAAAATGTAATAGAGCAATAATTAGGAGCTATTTTTGCCCAACTGTGTGCCAATAAATGGATAATCTAAGTGAAATGGATGAATAATTACAAAAATATCAATTGTCCAGAATAACAAAGAGGAAAAAAATTGCTTAAATAGTCTCATTTTAGACAAAGAAATAGGACAAGCTATTAATCAGCTCCCTTAGAAAAAATCTCCAGGGCCAAATCGATTTACAAATGAATTCTACCAAACATTTAAAGAACAATTAATGCCTATACTATGCAAACTATTTGGAAAAATAAAGAAAGAAAGAGTTCTACCAAATTCCGTTTATGATTCAGATATGATACTGATACTTTAACCAGGTAAGGTCCAAAAAAGAGAAAGAAAATGATAAATAAATTTCTCTAATGAATATTGGATGCAAATTTTTTTTCAAATTCAGAGGCACATTTTATTGAGAACACTGAGATTTGTTTTTAAATAGAAGTGATTTTTCCTTATTCCTTTGCAAAAGTCACATATAGCCATTCTGAAGCTCATATACATTTTAAAAAAACATTAAGAGCTTTCTTCAGATTTTTAAAAATCTTTTTTTTATTAAAGCTTTTTATTTGTATAACATATGTATGGGTAGTTCCCCAACATTGATCTTTACAAAACTTTCCATTACAAATTTTACCCCCAGTCCTCTCCCCTCCCCTAGATGGCAGGAAGTCCACTACATGTTAATAATGTTGAAATGCTTGAGAAGTTATGCAAGAAAAATCCTATCTACAAGAAAAAAAAAGAATCAGAGAAAGGCAACACAATGCAAGCAAATGTCAATAGAAATCATGAAAATGTTACACTGGGGTCCATATTTCATTTTCCTCTCTGGGTGTATATGGTTTTCTTCAGTGAACAATTGGAACTGGTTTGAGACAATTCTTTGTTGCAGAGAGCCATGTCCATCACAATTGATCATCATGTAATACTGTTGTTGTTGTGTATGATGATCTCCTGGTTCTGCTCGTTTCACTCAGCATCAGTTCATGCAAGTCTCTCCAGGCCTCCCTGAAATTGTCCTGCTGGTCGTTTCTTACAGAGCAATAAAATTCCATAACATTCATATACCATAATTTATTCAGCCACTCTCCAATTGATGGGCATCCTTTCAATTTCCAGTTTCTTGCCACTACAAAAAGGGCTGCCATAAACATTTTGGCACATGTGGGTCCCTTTCCCTCCTCTAAGATCTCTTTGGGATATAGGCCCAGTAGAAACACTGCTGGGTCAAAGGGTATGCACAGTTTGACAACTTTTTGAGCATAGCTCCAAATTGCTCTCCAGAATGATTGGATCTGTTCACAGTTCCACCAACAATGTATTAGTGTCCCAGCCCTCCCACATCCCCTCCAACATTCATCGTTATCTTTTCCTGTCATTTTACCCAATCTGACAGGTGTGTAGTGGTACCTCAGAGTTGTCTTAATTTGCATTTCTCTGATCAGTAGTGATTTGGAGCAACTTTTCACATGACTAGAAGTGGTTTTAATTTCATCTGAAAATTGTCTGTTCATATCCCTTGACCACTTATCTATTGAAGAGTGGCCTGAATTCTTATATATATGAGACAATTCTCTATATATTTTAGAAATGAGGCCTTTATCAGAACCATTAAATGTAAAGATGATTTCCCAATTTGATGCTTCCCTCCTAATCTTCTCTGCATTTGCTTTGTTTGTACAGAAACTTTTTAACTTAATATAATCAAAATTATCCATCTGGTGTTCAATTAGGAGTTCCAGGTCTTCTTTGGACATAAATTTATTCCATCTCCACAGGTCTGAGACATAAACTATGTTACGTTCCTCTAACTTGCTTACAAAGTCCCTCTTTATATCTAGATCATGAACCCATTTAGATCTTATCTTGGTATGTGGTGTTAGGTATGGGTCAAGCCCTAATTTCTTCCACACTAGTTTCCAATTTTCCCAGCAGTTTTTGCCGAATAGTGAGTATTTATCCCAAAAGCTGGGGTCTTTGGGTTTATTGAATACTAGACTGTTAAGGTTATTGCCTAGATTGTCCTGATATCCTAACCTGTGCCACTGATCGACTGCTCTATTTCTTAGCCAGTACCCAAACGGTTTTGATAACCGCTGCTTTATAATATAGTTTTACATCTGGTACAGCAAGGCCACCTTCATCTGCCTTTTTTTTTCATTAATCCCCTTGAAATCCTTGACCTTTTGTTCTTCCAAATGAACTTTGCTACTATTTTTTTCTAGATCTGTAAAATACTTTCTTGGGAGTTTGATTGGTATGGCACTAAATAAGTAGATTAGTTTGGGTAGTATTGTTATTTTTATTATGTTCGCTCTGCCTACCCATGAGCACTTAATATTTTTCCAGTTGATTAGGTCTGATTTTATTTGTGTGGAAAGTGTTTTGTAATTTAGTTTGTATAGTTTCTGACTTTTCCTTGGCAGATAGATTCCCAAATATTTTATCCTATCATCTGCTCTTTGGAATGGAATTTTTTTTGTATCTCTTGCTGCTGAACTTTGTTGGTAATATATAAAAATCCTGATGATTTATGTGGATCAATTTTGAATCCTGCCACTTTGCTGAAGTTGTGAATTGTTTCTAGTACTTTTTTAGTTGAGTCTCTAGGGTTCTCCAAGTATACCATCATGTCATCTGCAAAGAGTGTTAATTTGGTTTCTTCATTACCTACTCTTATTCCTTTTATCTCTTTTTCTTCTCTTATTGCTAAAGCTAACATTTCTAATACAATATTAAATAGTAATGGTGACAGTGGGCAGCCTTGTTTCACTCCTGATCTTATTGGGAATGGTTTTAGTTTGTCTCCATTACATATGATGCTTGCTGATGGTTTTAAATAGATGCTACTGATCATTTTAAGGAAAAGCCCATTTATTCCTATACTCTCTAGTGTTTTTAATAGGAAAGGGTGTTGGATTCTATCAAAGGCTTTTTCTGCATCTATTGAGATAATCAAATGGATGGATGCAAAAATCTTAAATAAAATATTAGCAAAGAGATTACAGCAAGCAATCTCAAGGATAAAACACAGTAATATTTATACCAGGAGTGCAGGGCTGGTTCAATCTTAAGAAAACCATTAACATAATTGGTGATATCCATAACCAAACTAACAGAAATCATATGATTATGATGCAGAAAAAACATCTGATAACATACAGCACGCATTCCTATTAAAAATGTTAGAGAGCGTAGGAAATAAATGGCGTTTTCCTTGAAATGATCAGTAATATCTATTTAATCTATTTAAAATCATCATCAAGCATTATATGTAATATCAATAAGCTAGAACCATTTCCAATAAGATCAGAGGCTAAACAAGGTTGCCCACTATTACCATTACTATTCAATATTTTATTAGAAATGTTAGTTTTAGCAATAAAAACGAAAAAAAATAGTAATTAGAGTAAGTAGTGAGGAAATAAAATCCACTCTTTGCAGATGAAATGATAGTACACTTAGAGAATCAACTAAAAAACTTCTACAAAAATTCACAACTTTAGCAGTGTTGCAGGACATGAAATAAATCCACATAAAATATCAGCATTTCTATGTTATCAACAAAGTCCAGCAGTAATAAATACAAAGACAAATTTCATTTAAAATAACTGTAGATAATACAAAATTGAAAGAGACAATGACACAGATACACACAGAGATAGAAAGATTAACAGAAGGAGGTACTTTGTTGTTATTCATAATGGCTTATGGCAGGGAGTGATTTAATGGTTGCTGTTGTGATACAGTGTTGTTGCTTGTTTATTTAATCTTAGAACAAATTGTATGATTAGGTATTTCATACTCAATTTGGAAATCTTAAGCTACCTATCAAACAGTGAAAATATGTTGACCTTATAAAAGGACATTTCAATGACAAAACTTATTTGAAAACTAAAAATTCTGTAAATTTGCTGGACATCTAAATTTGTAATGAAAGATTATGGGGATTTTTTATATACCAACCTGTCAGTCCAAAAGAACTTTATTATTCTGCTTCTTTTTCACAAAAATCAAAAGATATAACCAACATTTTAGAGATCATAGGTGACATAATTCAGAATTAATTCCAGACAGTTCCACTGAGCAATAAGGGATTTCTTGCCTTTGGTATAAAAGGTTGGTTCTGATGCTTGTAAGTACAACTCCAGGAATGCTGGTGGTTTACAGGTCTAGTACTCATTTCATTATAATCATGTTGGTATTTATTGTGGGAAAATAAGGCTAGGGGAAAAGTAGCATTTTTCGAGACTTTAACATCTTTGGCAAAAGCAATCAACAGAAGAGGTAGGAAAATTTCAAAGCCCATATAGAAATTCAGATATGATTGAGGATTGGGAGCTCAGTTAATATTCAGAGAGAACCAGAAATCTCAGAGGGACTCAGAAATCTACCAAAGGTTTCATGACTTATCTAAAATCCTATAGTGAAATCAGAAGGAGGTTATAAATTATACTTTGATCCCTACCTACTCTCTCATAATACCCTGTGGCATTTGGAGAAAACAATATACAGGGGCAAGGACCTGTAAAAGTAGGAATCCTGTGGTTCCACATGTAGGGATAAAAGATTTTCCAGGTCCCAGCAACAACATTGAGTCTCTTTATTGCTGCAAGATGGCTAATTATCTCTTCTAAACCTAATATTTTAGCATCTTTAAAAATGGTCCTTAAATATGATTTTATCTTAAGAAGCAGGCACTCGTACCTTGTACCTAATAACTAATCATAATATGACAGCATTTTTATGTGTGTGTGTATATGCATATATACAATAATATACTTGTAATTAATAGCTACAATTCAGAACAGAATTGATAAATCATAAATTTTCTGCTTCCTGCTATTCACCCTAAAACTGAAATTTTCTATATCATTATCATATCTTTATCATTATCATTATCATTTTCTTTAAGACAACTTCCATACCTCTGTCCTTATATTGAAGATAGTCTCTAGAAAATTGTCTGTAGTTGTCTTTTTAAAGAGCCTCCATACAAGTTACATATATATCACTTAATAAAGCATTTTTAAATACCTGCTTATAGTTGCATTTAGTTGAACATTGGCACTAGTTACTTGGTTCTGATTTCAACAGACGTTGTCATAGCAGGAAATAATTATTTTATATTCAGTGCACAAACACCATTCTACATCTTTTGTATAAGACAAACAAACAAAAAAAAAACTATAAGATCCCATTGAAATTTATTTTAAATCTATTATTTAATTCTAATTAAAAATCTATTTTTAAAGAAATTCCCTAGAAATTGCTAAATTTATCTCCAACTGATGCTAAAAAATTAACTTTTTCAAATTTTCATAAATTTTCTTCTCTTTGCTTCCTGAATCAAAATGCCCACAAATTAGGCTGAGTAACTTCCATAATTTACATCAACTATGAAGTTAAAAAGAAGGGTTACATCTTTTCATTCAATTTGATTTTTCTCGTCAGGCATACTTACTCTTGGTCTTAAATCTTCCTTCCTTTTTGCCATTCTCTCATTCTTGAATCATAAAATTATGAAGCATTTCAATGTCATCTAGTGCAAATTTCTTTTCATTCTGATAAGGATGCATTAAAAGAAAAGAGTTTGAGTGAATTATCCAAGGTAGAATACCAAGTTGATAATACAAAATGTAGAATTTGTTGGGGATAGTGGAAAGAATTATCGGATCTGGAGACAGAAAGACACTTTATTATGAGCTCAAATCCAGCCTCAGCCACTTACTAGCTGTGAGTACAGGGTAAAGTAAGTTAACCTGGTTTGCTTCATTTTGTCAAATATAAAATCATTTGGAGAAAGTAAGAGCAAATCATTTAAGTATTTTTGCCAAAAAACAACACACACACACACACACAATGAAAAACTAAGTCAAAGGGATAAAGAATAGCTGGATAGAACTGAAAGATAACTAAATAACAGTTCATCAATCAATATTTTAATATATTTATTAAGGTACAGACACTGTTCTAAAGCCTAGGGACACAAAGAAATTAAAAATATTATCAAATAAACAAAAAAATTCCCGTTATCAAGAAATTAGCATTTTGAAGGGAAAGTAAAAATGTGAATAAGAAGGTTACTTTAGGTTAAGTTAAGGTGTTATCTTTCATTCTCAAAGAGACCCCAGTTTGCATTACTATGTTAGAATCAAGTTACAGTGTGGCTGACTGGCTGATTTGACCAGTATGATCACAGAGTGCTCTGCTACAGATTGGGCACAAATATTCCATTTGAAGATTTGGGATGTTGTTTTGTGTGTTTCTTGTTTCTTCTGATCAACTCCAATTCTGTTTTGTTCATAGAGCCCACCTTCTCTGATGAGAGTACATCTGGATATTCCCGTACCAATGTCTCCCATGTCATACAATTTATTCTAAAGTTCTTTTTTTTTTTTTTTTTTTTGCTGAGGCTTGGGGTTAAGTGACTTGCCCAGGGTCACACAGCTAGGAAGTGTCTGAGACCAGATTTGAACTCAGGTCCTCCTGACTTCAGGGCTGGTGCTCTATCTACTGCGCCACCTACCTGCCCCTATTCTAAAGTTCTTAATAGAGACCTTGAGATTGTCTTTCTTTCACTTTTTCTGACCATCTTGTGAATGCTTGCTCTGTATGAATTCTCAATAAAATAGTCTTTTTTGGCAAGCATACATTTGGTATTGGAGCAGTTGTGCTCTCTGCAGTAGAGCTGGAATGCTTGGCAATTTAGTTTTAGAAAAGATCTCAGTATCTGGTATCTTATCCTGCTAGGTAATCTTCATATTCTTGCTAAGTTAGATGATTCAAATGGAAGCAATTAAGTTTCCTGGCATGGCTCTGGTATATTGTCTAGATTTCATAGGAACACAACAACAAAGGTCAGCACCATATCTCTGAAGAGCTTCATTTTGGTCTACATAATAGTCTAATAATTCTCCTCTCCCATACTTTTCTTCAAAACTTCCTAAATACTGAGCTAGCTCTGGAAATGCATGTGTCAACCTTATTATCCAAGTGGACATTCCTGGAAAATAAAGTGCCAAGGTAAGTGAACTTAGCCAGAGCATTCAAAAACTTTCCATTTGGTGTAACTGATGGTTCCACATATGGAGGTTGTGATGCTGATTTTTTTTAGTATTGTTTGGCCAAAATTAGCAAAAGCAGCAGAGAATTTATTCATACTTTATTACATCTGAGCTTAAGAGGCTGCAGTGAGTGCACAAAAAAATCTGTGAACAAAAAAGTCATGCATCAATACTCATTCTACTTTAGTTTTGGCTTGCAGCCTTTTAAAGTTTAAGAATTTAACATCTGTGCAGTAGTCAGGTTTGATGCCATTTTCATCTTCGCTAAAGTTATTTGAAATTATGGCTGAAAATAGTACGCTACAGAACAAGGAAGTAAGCACACAACTTTGTTTCACTCCATTGGTAACTGGGAAAGCTTAAGAGCACCATCCATTGTCTGGAAACCTGGCAAGTATGCCATTACCTAATTGGTGCAAAATGCTAATGAACTTCTCTGGGCAACTCTATAAGCCCTCAAAACTAATAGGATCAAAGGTCTTGGTTAGTTCTACAAATGTTGTGTACAGACCTCTGTTCTGTTCCTGATATTTCTCCTGGAGATGCTGGGCAGCAAATGCCATATCAACTTTCCACGACCCTTTCTGAAACCACACAGGCTCTCAGGCAGATATCATATTAAGGACGACTCTGTCAAGAACCTTGCCAGCATCAGTGACTAAGAGAAACACCCCATTGTGATTGCCACCGGGTAATCTATTCCCATTATAGAACAATGGATGTATCACTGAACTCCTGGGGAAAATCTTTTTGCCATATACTTTGGAAAATATCAGCTTGTTTTTCTATGAGCAATGAACCATTTACCTTATAAATATCAGCTGGAATAGAATCAACACCAGATGCTTTGCCACTAAAAAGGAGCCTAATGACATTCAAAATCTATTCTTCAGTTGGAACTTCAACAAGAGAGGGATTGGCTTCAAACTGAGGTAAGCAATCAATGGCTTCAGCATGATTGATGACATTCTGTTAAGAATACTATGAAAGTCTTCAGACCACACTACTAAACATGACTCCAACAGCACTGGACAGTTGATGTGCACCATAAACATTCAGCTCATAAATAGTCTTTAATATATTATAAAAGCATTTTGAATTGTTATTACTAGCAAAAAACTCAATTTAATTTGAGCCAACTCAATTTTTACCGACCCAAGGATCCTGCATGTCCCTAAGCTTCTTAGGGATGGATGAAGTATCTTTCTGGTAAATGCTGTGAAGTTCTTGTTTTTTATTTAGTAACTTCTGAATTTCCCCATCATTTTCATCAAATCAGACTTAGTGTTTGCGAGTGCTCTGATCTAGATAATAAAATGCAGTGCTGTACACCAAATCTCTAAAAATTGCCACTTCTTTTCTGCTCTTCTGTTGCTGTGTGTTGACTCAATGTAACCTCCAAGTTAGCAACAAACTGTTCCCTCTCAGAGAATGTTGACCTTAATTTGTTGACGTTAATTCATCTGGTAATCTTTTTGTTTTGAGACTGCCATTTTTATTGAATGAAAATATTCAGCTTGCACAAGTCTTCATTATAAAGTGACCATTGCTGTTGCTATTTCCAACTCAATTCCTTTCAAAGATTCCCTGACATGTCTGGTATTCTGAACCTTTTCCAGCATTAAAGCTACCTGAAATTATAAGCTTGATCTCTTGACAGGCGTCTCCAGGTCTTCATAAAAAATTTCTCTGACCTCATCAAGATTCATCATGATGGGAAGATAGGCACTGATGATGGTTGCATGATATTTTTCTGCAAATGCCATGAGCCTGTCATTCACTCTTTTTGGTGAGCACACAAGCCTTGTTCACTAGATTAGTTTTGATTGTAAAACTTATTCCAAATTCATGAAGCTTCCCTATACTGTGGCCATTCTAGAAAAACAAATATTTATCCAGCTCTGGATAAATATTTATTATAATATAAATATTATAATAAACAGTATCCAGCTTCAGTAATCTGACCTTTATTTGTAAAACAGGTTTCACTCAGGGCTGCAATATTTGCATGAGCTACCTCTTAAATAATCTTGTAACAAAAGTTGTTTATCTTTCAAGCATATTCAATTTTGTGTTGTCTATCAGTGTATGTACATTCCAAGTATCATTGATGAATGGAATCAAATTTACAGAAGTACATTGTGCATGTACTGTGTGTGTGTATATATGCATTTCATTTGCTGCAGTAATCAGTCCATGATTGGGTAAGGATACAATTTTGAGGGCACCTTTTCTAATTCCTTCTTCTTACAGGAAGGTGAGTTTGGACTATCCTTAAAAGGCTATACTACATATCCTGGGATTGCTGAGTCCCATTGTTATTTACAGTGAGAAGACTATGGCTTGGACCTCTTGTGTTCAAGGCTCTAACTACAGCTCCCAGTTATCTGTCTCTGCTCCTTTATCACTTGCCTGTTGCCACAGGATTTTGAGATAAATAGAAATGGTTAAAATGGTATGGTTGATGATTTTTGATTTGTACATAAATTGAATTTAGCACAAAGGTTTTAGCTTCACTCTCTCAAAATCATCACATTACCATCATAGGACAGAGTCAAGATGCTGGTAATAGCTCAAGATGCAGAGGATGACCTTGGTATCTTGTCTAACCAAGTTCTAGGTGTTCTATAGTGTTTGTTCTAGGTAATGCTTTTCATCTACCCATTCCAAGAGAAGTCTTCCCATGCTTGGGATAGATACCCACCTAACATGCCATAGTGTTTGATAGCCCTAAACTATCATATAAAGAGAGCACACACAAGAGAGTGAGCAAGAGAGATAGAGAGAAAATACACATAAACATTTGATGTAGGCAATGCTTAAGCCTGTCTGCTGAAAAGGTTTATCAGGTTGTAGCCACTGCATACTACAGATTCTTGGATCATGTGAACACCAAAATTGGGAAGCAGCCCTTTAAAGGGCTTGTTAGTTCTCACACAAGAGGTACTAGTCTTCTCTGAATATATCCTACACCCTACATAAGAAAGGATCTATGCTGAGTAGTTGAAAAGTAACCTGAACGGAGAAGACGATAGTAAAAGGTAAAAAAAAAAAAAAGAAAGATATTTTGGTGAAGATGAACTTTCAGATATATCTTGAAGGAAACAGAAGACAAAGAGTTAGAAATAAGTGGTTAGTGTATTCTAGATTTGAGGGACAGTCAGACCACAAAAATTGAAACTGGAGAGGGTTGGGTTTTTTGTTTTTGTTTTTGTTTTTTTGAGGAAAATCAAGTAACCCAATAGACCTGGATTATGGAGTTCATAGATTACAAAAAAAATTTACAAAATCGGGAAGGGTTCAAGAAAGAAATTTAGAAACCAAATAGTTTAATATGTGAGTGAGACACTGGAGTTAATTGCATAGCATCAAATTGTCAAATGGTACTTTAAAGAAATGATCTTTGTAGGTCAGTGGTGAACAGTTTGGAATGGAGTATTTAGAGAGAAAATAGTTAGAAAGTATTTAGTTGGAAGAGCACATAATTAGGAAGTTCCATTACAGTTTTGATGTTGTGTTTTTTGTTTTTTCTTTGAAATTCTCTCCCTAAAAAGTAAAACAGAAAAATAAAATGAATGATCTTAGATTGATTTCATTATCTTATGACACAAGAAGGTTGAAGGATATTTTGTTTTATTTTGACAGTAAATAAATCAGTATACTACTATATGTCTTATATAATTTTATAAAGACTATATGACTGATGCAGGTAAACCGAGCATTGGGAGAATGATATTTTTTATAGAGACAAATAGCTTTGCAAGGAACTCAATCAGATCATTAATTCCAGAAAATTAAAGATGAAATATAGGATATACAGCCTGACAGATAGATAATGGAGTTCAAATTAAATTGATACATATTGATATGTATATGTGTGTTTGTATATACATCCACACAAATACACATATTTATACATATATGTATATGTATATGTAAGATATGTATATGGGTATGTATATGTGTATGTATGATACATTTCTATATTGCACATGTGTATACACATGCATTCACATGTATTTCAACCTATTTTATAAAACACACAAAATATTGAAGTAAATTAACTAAATTAAATTGTACTCTATATACACATCATATATACCTATACACATATATATGTAAGTATGTATTTATGTGTACTATATGCATAATGAGAGAGAGAGAAGGAGAGAAAGAGAAAGAGAGAGAAAAAATACATACAATATATATGGTCATTGTGGAAATTTGCTTTGCTGGATTAGATATAGATATGTATTTATTACAAAGACTTTTATTTTTCAGTTAAGAGTGGTGGGAGGGAGAAACAGCATATTTTAATGAGTGGAAAAATTATTTTAAAAGCATAGAGACAACAATATTCCATCTCCTTTTTTATCTTTTCAAGTTGGTGACTATATCATTAATGTAATCAGTATGAAAACTCAGTCCTTTATGGAGAATGTTGTAGCTCACAATAATATCCTTTGTATGAAAGATATTTTAGTGGTTTCATATCCTTTCCCTTTTGTTAATTATTCTCTTGAGGCCATTTCTTTGAAACATAAGGTAAAATATCACTAAAGTAAATCTCAGTTCTCTAGAATCACAATGATAGTTTTAGATAGTCAGAAGTTCTGTGAATTAATATCATTTTATGAAATAAAGATGCAAAAATTAATGCTTAAAAGTTTTATTAAATGTTCATAGTTTCTGAATTTTCATGTTTAGCAAGCAAGCCATTTTAATTTTGGGGCATTTTATACTTCAAAATCAATATTTTACTACATCTCTACTTCCCTACTTAGGATGTTCTTTCCTATTAATGAGGTCTTGTCAGCATTCAATTTCTAGTTGCTATATTAAATTTGTTGAACACTTACAGAAGGGCAGAAGGACAACAATGGTAACATTGCCTACCCTCAAGTACATTCTACATTCTACTGTGGGTACAAACCAACTCTGTAAATAAGTAAATTCAAAAATGTGCAAAATAAATACACAATTATTTCAAGGGAGGAAGAACAGCTATGAAAAATGTATGAAAGAACTTTTCTCCAAATAGGAAGCCACAGAAGTTTTTGTTTTTGTTTTTGTTTTTGTTTTTAACTAATTGTAACAACCATACCCTGTCCAAAATTCCCTATAAGAAGTTTAAAGTTTGATTTTTTTAATAAATGTAACAAACAAGATAATGACTAAAATTTCAGCCATTGGGATGCCACTAACTTAATTACCACCCATACATTCACATTTATTTGAATGAAAATAAGTAACAAAGGATCAATGCACAATCCTGATAAATATCAGCAAAAGAAGTGTTAAGATCAGCTCTAATCCCAGCTTTGCCATTACAACTTGGAAGATCTTGAGCAAAACACTAAACCTGTTTTTCCATATACAATTAGGGATTAAATTAGGGATTTCCTTTAAAGAATCTTCATTCCTCTCTAGGCTCCATTCATGACTGGCCTGACTTTCTTTGCCATGCCAGAGAAGCCTTCTTATTCTGAATGTACACTTCAAACCTGCATTGTTCACAACAGAAGTATTCTCGTGCTGTACTTCTTTTTTTGATTGGATCTTTCCTGCAGAACTTCTATTTTAGGGAAAATGCTTACATCATTCATGTCTTTGCTCCTTTCTAGGCTGCACTAGTGACTCTCTGGAACTTTTTCTACCATGCTGATAAACTGAGCAGCTTCTTTCCCTCTGTGCCTTTCACTTTTTTATGTATTATGCTTCCTAATTATAATATAAATTCATTGAGAGTAAGTATTGTCATTCTTGCTGCTTGTTTTTTTTTTTTTTTTGTATTCTCAGTACTCAGTACAATGCCTGGCATATAGAAAGCATTTGTTAAAAACTTGAGTTGTTTTGACTCTATGGTTCCTTCCAAATAGTAACCTATAGATTTATGATTGAGAAATGAGGCAATATATATATATATATGTATATATATATGTATACATATATACATATATATGTGTGTGTGTATACCTACCTACCTACATATATATTTACACATATATTTCAAACTGTTTATATAATACATAAAGCTCAATTTGAAGTAAATTAAATTGAATTAATTTGAACTATATATACACATATATGAATACACACACATATAGAAAGAAAGAAAGAAAGAAAGAGAGAGGGAGAGGTACAAGAACAGGGATAGGGATAAGGACAGGGAAAGAGGGAGAGGGATTATTACATTATGATTGTGAGAGAAGCAAAGAACTAGTAAGTTTAAGGCCTTCAAATACTTATTGCTCTGTGATATAATCTTTTGGGATTCTTTTCTTCTGTATTCATCAAGACATTTATATATATATATATATATATGTTCATCTTGTACAATGTTTATACATATCTTCCCATATCTTTTCCTGCATGGAATTTACCAGGTGCTTTGAGTTCTTCCTCGATTTGCCATCCCTAGAATTAGCAACACATAGACAATTCACAGATCACCTCTCACCCTTGACATGTATTCAACCTATCCTATTTTTTTCCTTACATTTTCCTTATAACACACTTTATGCCTTCCTGTTCATTTTCAGAGCTGATCATTAGAGGTCTCTATCTGCTCTACTTCATTATGCACCTTTATTGCCCTTTGTGTGACATTCATTTTTTTATTTTTAGTTCTGTATACACAAATTAGGGGAAAATATCAGGAAAAAAAGAATGAATTTGAGAAGTGATTTCATCAATGCCAGAAGAGAAAACAAGAAGACAGATGATTTCTGGGAAGATCAGTACAAAAATAAGAAAGTAATTTGTTAATAGGATTCAAAGTTTATTATTTAAGGGTGAGTCTTAGCTTTCTGCTATTTCCTGGAAGAACAGCTACCTAAGCACTATCAGCTGCCACCTCAGACTGAGGAGGAGCAACTATAAAATAGCAAAGAGCCAGAAATTCCCTGAAAAAAAAAAACAAAAAAAAAATACACCTTGCTATTTTTTCTGGCATGATTTTGATGTTTTAGAGGTTTTTGTTTGTTTCATTTGGAATTTCAATATGAGTTCAGAAAAGAAAGAATCATACCACACTAAAAGCACATAAGATAAATTCATCTCTTTGCCTCAAAGAAAGCAGATTCAGTGCCAAAGGCCCTGCCTCAAAACACAACCTATCCATTGTAAAGGTAATCAAGTATAATATCTGCTGTGTAGTGGAAGAGAGATTATAAAATGGGCTCCTGAATAACAAGAGTAAAAGGGAAACTGTCTCCTGTGGATACTAGAATCTTTAAAAGAAGAAAGCACACATATTCATTTAAATCACAATTTCACTTGATCATTATCTTTTTTTGACTGGGTTTTTGAGAACCTATGGGATTAATTGACACTAAAAGGAGTTATTTAATGAACTACTTAAATATTTTGATAGCTTTTTCTTTTTCTTTCCTTTTGTTTTTTTTTTTTCTTTAGAGTGGAGGAATAGCATCAAGAGGCTTAATGAAAGAAAAAAATATGATGTATTCAAAATGTTCATTGAAATTTGAAGTGTTGGAAAATTCTTAACACTATAAAGTAGTGTTTGGGGTAAATCCATGCTAAATATCCTTGTGGTTGTTTTTTTTTTGGGGGGGTAATTGAAATAACTAAAACAAATAAATTGCCCCAGAGGAAACTCCTATATTTCTTGGCGTTTTTTTATTCATTGAATAGAAGTGAAAACTGCAGGGATAGTGCTGCTATCAGTACTATCAAAACCACAGGGTCACCTTGTCATATATCTCATTAGCTACTTATACTCCTAGAGGAAACACAAGATTCAGTGGAGACTCAGGCAGATTTCAATGTCCCTTGCTTCTCTATACCTCCTATCTCTCCAAAATGACCAGTTATTAAAAAAAAAAGCTAGAAACAGTTTGATTTGTTAGACAAGATTTAAATATTCAAGAATGAATCCATGAAACAAGTATGGCAAATTAAGTAAATCTCCACCATTTCAGGCTACTAAAATCCCTTCATCCTCCCAAAGATATATTAATATGGATGAGTTCACTAAGGAAAAGCGGAATTAAAATATTTGAAGACAACAGTTATAAATTGATTTGCATTTTTTGTATTCCCAAAGCTAATTCAATGCCTTGCACATAATGAGTATTTAATAAATACCTGTCATAATGGATTGGCTTGGCTTGGATCATATTCATTAAGTTTCTTGTACATACACAAGTATTAAGCAATGAAAAAAGATAGTATTTCCAACCTTACTACCAAGAGCAAACACAGGTGCCTGTATATCCTTATGTGTGTGTCTATGTATGTTGTGAGAGAGATATGTGTATCTTAAATTAAATTTTTGATATACGCTCATGATTTATGACAGTGTGATGATTTTTTTAAAATGCAGATTTTTTTTCTAGTGCAGAATAGAATGACCTTAAAAAATAATCTGGTTTAAAGGTGACCTAAGAATTTAGTAGACTATGACAATGACTGTAAACTGGTAGTATCCACCATATCAGAAAAATATGAAGACAGTTTCAGGAACAAAGTAATTTGCTTTATATTAATAAAACTAACTAATTATAGAAATATTACCTTTTGAAATTGTCCACTAGATCAGAAGCTTTTGTACATGAAAATCCATGGCCATGATAATTCTGTTGTTTTTGTTCTGTCCTTTTCCTCTTATACCAGTAGCCTTTCAATCAGAATTCCAGAATCATGTCTCTATTCCATGAAGAATTTAATCTACTAATCTTTGTAAATCAGTCCCTAGAGATAAGTTATTTTTTTAAGGTTTACTGAGGTAATACAAGCTTATTCATTCCACTATATCTAGCCTGCCACAGGCCAGACCATATCACATATCTAATCTAGTTGTCAATGGTGACAGTATAAACAACTCTTTACACCCTTCCCTTTTCCATATCTTGCTCTGGGAAGAGTCACCAAATTAATATTTCCCTTGATTCTAGAAAAGATCTTTCACTTGAAAAACCTATGTATTAACTCACTATATGTGTGTGTGTGTGTGCATGCGTGTGTGCATAATTCCAATAACCAAATAAATTCATAAAATCTATTAAACTCCTAATATGTGCAAGGCATCATTGTAATCACTGATAGTTTCTGCCTTCAAAGAGCTTACTATCTGGGGAGTAGAGTTGGGGGCAGCACATAAAATAAGAAAGGAAAGCAGGGCATGTATGAGGAAGACAAGCAGATGCAGCCAGAGTTGTGAGAATTTTGTTCTGTATAAGCAAAATCAGTTAGAACAACAGAGAATGAACCAACAATTTTAGTTTCTGCCCTCCATAAAGGAAGATAATGGAGAGAGTGTAGTACTCCATGCACTAGTTCACTAATCAGAAGCTAGGGAAGGAAGCATCTATTAAAGTTTGATTTAACAGAATGACAATGAGTTCAAAAGTGCTGAGTTTATTCTTGGAGGTGATCTTTTTTTGTGGACGTAAAACCAGGCAGTGTAGCAGGTACAGTATGAAGTAAAGAAAAACACAAAATGTTTTTCTTTCCTTGTGAATTCCCTTTTTTCTGCAAGCCTGGAGAAAGAGATACAAAAGGGCAAACAAAAAGACATTTGTAAAACCAAAATTTCTAAATTTAAGTTTTCCATTCCTAACTAAATAGAAGTTCCTTGACCAGTAATCAATATAGCAAAGGAAGACCATAATTCTAGAAATTTTGATATTCTCCATATATACGAATTTGAAAGAAAAATTACACTAAATTGAAAAAGAATTTGCAGGTTGCCCTTGTAGAGAAAAATTTAGAAGTTAGTACTTTTTTCACAACTTTTATTATTCAAAGATATTGGGAAGCATAATTTCATACACTACATAGTTTTATTTTAGTGTTTATGATAACCATTTGTAAAAAACAATAACTAAAACAGTTAAAACAAATGAATAAACAAACAACAACAGTAATAATCAATAGCAGATTACATATCAAAATCTATAGCTGAGGATATGGAAGTGGAAAAATTTCATAAAGAATCTTATTACCTTCTAAATATATCTGAGGATTGATTAACCCAACTTTGGTATGTATCTTAATGGCAAATATAAAGAATTCAGAGAAATGTAGGTAGATTTATGTAAACTGATAAGTTTACATAAATACATACATACAGTTACATAAATACATACATAAAAAATTATACATACAGTTTAAAAAATGTAGAAAAATTGAAATGATGAATGCAATGACGTCGAGGGTGTAAAAAAGTATAAAATCTCTTTTTTTTCAGAAAAGAGAGAAAATAGAATAAAACTTTCAAATTATAAGTTCATATATGGCCAATATAGACTGACTTATTCTGTTAGCTATATTTATTAAAAGGGAACATTATATTAGATGCAAAATGAAGGATTGGGAAATGAAAATAAAGTAGTTGACAAGTTCTAGTAAAACACACAGATACAGATATAGATATAGATATTTTGACACCTTGTCAATGATTTATAGTAGGAGATAGACAAAATACGAAAAGAGTAAGATTGTGGAGATAGGTTGAGATTTTACTGTGAGAAGGAGTAGCCTTAATAAAGAGCTAATAAATCCATTGAAACCATAAAAAAGAATGTTTTTAAATAAAGCCATAAGTCTATGAATATTATCAGGTCAGGAGATATCAGACAAAGAAAAGGAAAATGTGGCTAATGGGAAAGGCTAATTTCTCCTATTTATGTCATATTTTAAAGTTGCAAATTATTTTATATTTATTCTCTCTTTTAGCAAGAATAGTATGACTCTTTTCTCCTTAACTTGTATTAATAAAAACAAAGATGATGAGGAAAATATAATCTTTTTTGTTTTTTTATTTTATTTAATTTTTGTAAGTTTATTGATTTGCAGTAGACATTGCATTATGATTCATGTTGCTAGAGAATAATCAGAACATAAGGGAAAAATCATGGGAGAGATTTTAAAAACAAACAACAACAGAAAAAAGGAATGAATGTAGCATGTATTGATTTTCATTCAGTCTCCTTAGCTCTTTTTTGGGTTGCAGATGGCATTTTCTGGCCAAAGGCTATTGGGATTGGGATTGCTTTGTATCACTGAACTACTGAGAAGAACCAGGTCTTTCATAGTTGATCATTGCACATTCTTGTTGTTATTATATACAATATATTCCTGTTTCAGCTTGTTACATTCTGCATCAGTTCATGTAAATTTTTCCAGATCTTTCTATAATCAGCATGTTCATCATTTGTACAGAAAAATAATATTCCGTTATCTTCATATGCCACAACTTGTTCAATCATTCTCCAATTGATGGGCATTTACTCCTTTTCTAATTCTTTGCTACCACAAAAAGAGGTGCTACAAATATTTTTGCACATGTAGGTCCTTTTCTCTCCTTTATGATTTATTTGGAATACAGACACAGTAATGGCACTGCTGGGTCAAAGGATATGCATAGTTTTATAATCGTTTGAGAATAGTTTCAGATTACTCTCCACAATTGTTGGATCATTTGACAACTCCACCAACAATGCATTAGTGTCCCAGTTTTTGCACATCCCCTCCAAAGTTTATCATTATCTTTATCCATTTTTACTTTATTTTGGTATGGGGTGTGAGATAGAGGTCTAGGCAGTTTTCTAACATATTATTTTCCAGTTTCCTCAGCAAATTTTGTCAAATAGTGAGTTTTTCTTTCTGAAGTTGGAAGTTGGGGGTTTATCAAATACTAGATTGCTATATGACTTTATGATTGTGTTATGCATCTAATCTTTTCCACTGATCTACTACTGTTTCTTATCCAGTACCAAATGGTTTTGATTACTACTGCTTTATAATAGAGTTTTAAGATTGGTACTGCTAAGCCATCAGCTTTTGCATTTTTTCATTAATTTCCTTAATATTCTCGATCTTTTGCTCTTCCAAATGAATTTTATTATTTTTTCTAAGTTCCATAAAATAATATTTTTGTAATTTGATTGATATGGCACTGAAAAAGTATACCAATTTAGGTAGAACTGTCATTTTTATTATATTAGCCTGCCTATCCATAAACAATTGACATATTTCCAAATGTTTATATCTGACTTTATTTGTGTGAGAAATGTTTTGTAATTGCGTGAAGGGCCACAGATAGTGGGGGAACTCTGGGTAAGGTATAAATCCCTTCAAAGGGAACCTGCTGTGACAATGTCGGTTATGGCTCTAATCTCCCCTTGGGGGTTCTCACCCTTCCTGAGAAGTCAGGGAAGAGGGATGACCACCTCTCTTCTACTTGAAGCAAGGGGTACTTACAGTAAAGAAAGGTATTTACATACTTATAGCAGGGTGTACAGTGTGCTATGGTGATGTAATTGTACTAAGTATTTAAGGGCTGAGAGGAAATAAAAAGACTCCATCTTTGATCATCCAAGTGATTCTTGCCTCATCACTCCTCTGTCAAGACCAAGGACTCAGGCTGGTCCCTAGATACTCCAGAGAGCTAATCCAGGTAGTATATTTTGGCACCCTAAGGTGGGGCTCTAGAAAGCACACTACATTATTGCGTTCATATAGTTCTTGGGTTTGTCTTGGCAGGTAGATACACATTTATTTTATTTTTTCTACAGTAATTTTAAATGGAATTTCTCTTTCTATCTCTTGCTGCTGGAGTTTGTCAGTAATATATAGAAATACTGATGATTGCTATGGATTTATTTTCTATCCTGCAACTTTGCTAAAGTTGTGAATTGTTTCTAATAGGTTTTTTGGCTAATTGTCTAGGATTCTCTAAGTATATCATCATATCATCTACAAAGAGTTATACTTTTATTTCCTCATTGTCTATCTTAATTATTTTAATTTCTTTTTTTCTTGTTGCTAAAACCAACATTTCTAGTAAAATGTTTAATAATAGTGGTGATAATAGACAGCCTCGTTTCACCCCTGATTTTTTGGGAATATGTCCAGATTCTCTCCATTAAAAATAATTATTTTTTTGATTAAAGCTTTTTATTTGTATAACATATGTATGGGTAGTTCCCCAGCATTGATCTTTACAAAGCTTTCCATTACAAATTTTACCCCCAGTCCCTTCCCCTCCCCTAAATGGCAGGAAGTGCACGACATGTTAATAATGTTGAAATACTTGACAAGTTATGCAAGAAAAATCCTACCTACAAGAAAAAAAAATCAGAGAAAGGGAACACAATGCAAGCAAATATCAATAAAGATCATGAAAATGTTACATTGGGGTCCATATTTCATATCCCTCTCTCTGGGTGTATATGGTTTTCTTTAGTGAACAATTGGAACTGGTTTGAGACAATTCTTTGTTGCAGAGAACCATGTCCATCAGATTTGATCATCATGTAATACTGTTGTTGCTGTGTATGATGATCTCCTGGTTCTGCTCGTTTCACTCAGCATCAGTTCATGCAAGTCTCTCCAGGCCTCTCTGAAATCGTCCTGCTCGTCATTTCTTACAGAGCAATAATATTCCGTAACATTCATATACCATAATTTATTCAGCCCCTCTCCAATTGATGGGCATTCCTTCAGTTTACAGTTTCTAGCCACTACAAAAAGGGCTGTCACAAACATTATTGCACATGTGATTCCCTTTCCCTCTTCTAAGATCTCTTTGGGATATAGGCCCAGCAGAAACACTGCTGGGTCAAAGGGTATGCACAGTTTCATTGCTTTTTGAGCATAGCTCCAAACTGCTCTCCAGAATGATTGGATCCATTCACAGTTCCACCAAAAATGTATTAGTGTCCCAGTTTTCCCACATCCCCTCCAACATTCATCATTATCTTTTCTTGTCATTTTAGTCAATCTGACAGGTGTGTAGTGGTACCTCAGAGTTGTCTTAATTTGCATTTCTCTGATCAGTAGTGATTTGGAGCAACTTTTCATATGAATATAAATAGTTTTAATTTCATCATCTGAAAATTGTCTGTTCATATCCCTTGACCACTTATCTATTGAATATTGGCTTGAATTCTTATATATATGAGACAATTCTCTGTATATTTTAGAAATGAGGCCTTTATCAGAACCAATAAATGTAAAGATGATTTCCCAATTTGATACTTCCCTCCTAATCTTGTCTGCATTAGTTTTATTTGTACAGAAACTTTTTAACTTAATATAATCAAAATTATCCATCTGGTGTTCAATTAGGATTTCCAGATCTTCTTTGGACATAAATTTATTCCATCTCCACAGGTCTGAGAGGTAAACTACATTACATTCCTCTAACTTGCTTAAAAAGTCACTCTTTATATCTAGATCATGAACCCATTTGGATCTTATCTTGGTATGTGGTGTTAGGTATGGGTCAAACCCTAATTTCTTCCACACTAGTTTCCAATTTTCCCAGCAGATTTGCCGAACAGTGAGTACTTATCCCAAAAGCTGGGGTCTTTAGGTTTATCAAACACTAAATTGTTGAAGTTATTGCCTAGATTGTCCTGATAACCTATCCTATGCCACAGATCGACTGCTCTATTCCTTAGCCAGTACCAAACGGTTTTGATGACTGCTGCTTTATAATATAGTTTTAGATCTGGTACAGCAAGGCCACCTTCATCTGCCTTTTTTTTTCATTAATTACCTTGAAATCCTTGGCCTTTTGTTCTTCCAAATGAACTTTGCTACTATTTTTTCTAGATCTGTAAAATAATTTCTTGGGAGTTTGATTGGTATGGAACTAAATAAGTAGATTAGTTTGGGTAGTATTGTCACTTTTATTATATTTGCTCTGCCTACCCATGAGCACTTAATGTTTTTCCAATTGATTAGGTCTGACTTTATTTGTGTGGAAAGTGTTTTGTAGTTTAATTCATATAGTTTCTGACTTTTCCTTGGCAGATAGATTCCAAAATATTTTATCCTATCATCTGTTATTTGAAATGGAATTTCTTTTTATTTTTTTTATTAAAAGCTTTTTATTTACAAAACATATGAGTGATTTTTCTACATTGACCTTTGCAAAAACTTTTTCCCCAAGCATATTCCCTTCTTCCCCCCACTCCCCACCCCTAGATGACAGGTAATCTATACATACTAAATATGATAAATTATATGACAAATCCAATACATGTATACATATCTATACAGTTATCTTACTGCACAAGAAACATCAGGTCTAGAAAGAGAAGAAGAAAAAAAAAAAAAAACAACCTAAGAAAGAAAACAAAATGCGTGGAAATATTCACAGAAAGTGTTAAAATGCTGTGTTGTGGTCCGTACTTAGTTCACACATGCCTCTCTCTGGATGTATATGACTATCTTCATCGCTGAACAATAGGAACTGGTTAGAATCACATCATTGTTGAAGAGAACCATGTCCATCAGAATTGATCATCGTATAGTCTTGTTGCTGTGTATAATGTTCTCCTGGTTCTGCTGATATCACTCAGCATCAGTTCATGCAAGTCTCTCCAGGCCTCTCTGAAAACCTCCTGTTGATCGTTTCTTACAGAACAATAATATTCTATAACATTCATATACCATAATTTATTCATCCATTCTCCAATTGATGGGCATCCTTTCAATTTCCAGTTTCTTGCCACTACAAAAAGGACTGCCATAAACATTTTTGCACATGTGGGTCCCTTTCCCTCTTTTACAATCTCTTTGGGATATAGGCCCAGTAGAAACACTGCTGGGTCAAATGGTATGCACATTTTGATAACTTTTTGAGCATAGTTCCAAATTGCTCTCCAGAATGGTTGGATCCGTTCACAGTTACATCAACAATGTATCAGTGTCCCAGTTTTCCCACATCCCCTCCAACAGTTATCATTATCATTTCCTGACATATTAGCCAATCTGACAGCTGTGTAGTTGTATCTCAGAGTTGTCGTAATTTGCATTTCGTTGATCAATAGTGATTTGGAGCACTTTTTCATGTGACCAGAAATAGTTTCAATTTCTCTGTCTCAAAATTGTCTGTTCATATCTTTTGACCATTTATCAATTGGAGAATGGTTTGACTTCTTATATATTTAAGTCAATTCTCTATATATTTTAGAAATGAGGCCTTTATCAGAACCTTTGGATGAAAATATTTTCCCAGTTTACTGCTACCCTTCTAATCTTGTCTGCATTCATTTTGTTTGTACAAAAACTTTTTAACTTGATATAGTCGAACTTATCTATTTTGTGATTAATGATGACCTCTAGTTCTTCTTTGGTCACAAATTCCTACCCCCTCCTCAGGTCTGAGAGCTAAACCATCCTACATTGTTCTAATTTGTTTATAGTATCATTCTTTATGCCTAGATCATGAATCCATTTTGACCTTATCTTGGTATATGGTGTTAGGTGTGGGTCAATGCCTAATTTCTTCCAGACTAGTTTCCAATTATTCCAGCAGTTTTTGTCAAATAGCGAGTTTTTATCCCCAAAACTGAGGTCTTTGGGTTTATCAAACACTAGATTACTATTGTCATTGAGTATTTTATCCTGTGAACCTAACCTATTCCACTGATCCACTACTCTATTTCTTATCGAGTACCAAACGGTTTTGGTGACCACTGCTTTATAATATAGTTTTAGATCTGGTACAGCTAGGCCACCCTCATTTGCATTTTTTTTTCATTAAATCCCTTGAAATTCTTGACCTTTTGTTTTTCCAGATGAATTTTGTTGTTATTTTTTCTAGGTCAGTTAAATAATTTCTTGGGAGTTTGATTGGCATAGCACTAAATAAATAGATTAATTTAGGTAGTATTGCCATCTTTATTATATTCGCTCGACCTATCCAACAGCACTTGATGTTTTTCCAATTGTTTAGATCTGATTTTGTGTGGAGAGTGTTTTGTAGTTTTGCTCATATAGATCCTAACTTTCCCTTGGCAGATATATTCCCAAATGTTTTATACTATTGATAATTATTTTGAATGGAATTTCTCTTTGTATCTCTTGCTGTTGCATTTTGTTGGTGATGTATAAAAATGCTGATGATTTATGTAGATTTATTCTGTATCCTGCAACTTTGCTAAAGTTGTGGATTAATTCTAAGAGTTTTTTAGTTGATTCTCTAGGGTTCTCTAAGTAGACCATCATATCATCTGCAAAGAGTGATAATTTGGTTTCCTCATGACCTACTGTAATTCCTTTAATCTCTTTTTCTTGTCTTATTGCCAAGGCTAGCATTTCTAATACAATATTGAATAGTAATGATGATAGTGGACAACCTTGTTTCACCCCTGATCTTATTGGGAATAGTTCCAGTTTATCACCATTACATATGATGCTAGCTGATGGTTTTAAAGAGATGCTACCGACTATTTTAAGGAAAAGTCCATTAATTCCTATACTCTCTAATGTTTTTAATAGAAATGAATGTTGGATTTTATCAAATGCTTTTTCTGCATCGAGATTTTCATGTGTTTTTTGTTAATTTGGTTATTGATATAGTCAATTATGCTAATAGTTTTCCTAATATTGAACCATCCCTGCCTTCCTGGTATAAATCCTACTTGGTCATGGTGTATTATTCTGGGAATGATTTTCTGTAATCTCTTTGCTAATATTTTATTTAAGATTTTTGCATCAATATTCATTAGGGAGATTGGTCTATAATTTTCTTTCTCTGTTTTGTTTTACCTGGTTTAGGTATCAGTACCATGTCTGTATCATAAAAGGAGTTTGGTAGGAGTCCTTCATTCCCTACTTTTTGAATAGCTTATATAATATTGGAGTTAATTGTTCTTTAAATGTTTGGTAGAATTCACATGTAAATCCATCTGCTCCTGGTGATTTCTTCTTAGGGAGTTGATTAATGACTTGTTCTATTTCTTTTTCTAAAATGGGACTATTTAAGTAATTTATTTCCTCTTCTGTTAATCTGGGCAATCTATATTTTTGTAGATATTCCTCCATTTCACTTAGGTTATCAAATTTATTGGCATAAAGTTGGGCAAAGTAACTCCTGATTATTGCTCTAATTTCCTCTTCTTTGGTGGAAAGTTCTCCCTTTTCATTTTTGAGTAACAGTTTGATTTTCCTCTTTCCTTTTCCTAATTAAATTAATGAGAGGTTTATCTAATTTGTTGGTTTTTTCATAAAACCAACTTTTAGTTTTATTTATTAATT
>JAJPUD010001882.1:42535-82038 GCA_023553655.1 Myrmecobius fasciatus
GGAATATCTGGTTCCAGGCCCTTCGATCCTTCAATGTGGAGGCTGACAGATTCTGTGTGATTCTAATTATTGATCCTCAGTATTTGAATTGTTTCTTTCTAGCTGCAACCAGAATCTTTTCCTTGCTGCTATAGTCCTGAAATTTAGCCACGATATTCCTTGGAGTTTTAATTTTGGAGTCTCTTTCAGGAGGTGTTTGGTGAATTCCTTCAATGGTGATTTTGCCTTTTGAATCTACAATCTCAGGGCACTTTTCTTTCAGGATTTCCTGGAAGATAATGTTTAGATTCTTTTTTTCATCATGACTTTAAGGAAGTCCAATAATCCTTAGATTGTCTCTCCTAGATCTATTTTCCAAGTCAGTTGTTTTTCCTAGGAGATATTTCATATTTTCTTCTAATTTTTCATTTTTTTGTTTTTGTTTGACTGATTCTTGAAGTCTTATTAAGTCATTCACTTGCATTTGTTCAATTTTTATTTTTAAAGTGTTGTTTTCTTCAGTTACCTTTTTAAGCTCCTTTTTAAACTGGCCAATTTGTTCATTGCACTCTTTTTCCACTTCACTAATTTTATTTTTCAATAAATTGGTTTCTTTATCGTATATCTTTTGGAGGGCTTCTTGCACTGACTTCAGTTTATTTTCCCATTTATCCTCCAGCTCTTTGGAGATTCTGTGTGCAGTCTTCCAGAAAGGCCTTTTGAAAAAGGGAGCAGTGATGGTCCTTAATAGCATCCTCTGAAGTTTTGTCTCAAGGAACCTCAGGACCTGGGGTCAGCCCTTCTCTGTCTTGATAAAATCTGTCTATGGTGAGAGCTCTGTTTTGCTTCTTCATTTTTTTTTAGACAGCGTGTATATCTCTTTAAGGTTTGGAAAAACCGAGGGTAAAGCTCTTTGTTCTGGGGAAATTTGGCGAATTAACTTAAGGTGCTGGGCCGGTAGGGGCTAGGACTAAGTCTGAAGTACTCCTTAAACAAGGCAAGTCTGCCAGAACATCTGCCCCCAATTGGAGCAGAGTGTCCAGAGTGCCTCAGATAAACTCCAGGCGTTTGGAGTTTGGAGTTTGGAGTTTTGCCACAATGAGCTGAGCTGAGTCCCACCCTCAGTTCAGGCCTACACCACTCTTTATCCCTCTGTCTGAGTTAGACAAACCTGATGTGAAGTTCTTCAGAGATATCACCAAGCAGTATCCAATATTTCTGAATTCGTTTACTTGAAGATCAGTTCAGAGGCTTATTTTATTGTTGATTTGAGAGAAGATCGGAGGAGACACAGAGAGTCACGTTTTCACTCGGCCATCTTGGCTCCGCCCCTCATTATAAATAATTCTTGCTGTAGTTTTTAGATATACACTGCTTATTATTTTAATAAAAATTATCTTTATAGCTATGCTCTTTAGCATTTTTTAATAAATATGAGTGTTGTAGTTTTGCAAAAGCTTTTTTGCATCTATTGATATTATCATAAGATTTCTGTTGGTTTTGTTATTGAGATGGTCAGTTATGGTAATAGTTTTCTTGATATTGAACCAGCCCTGAATTTTTGGTATAAATCCCACTTGGTTGTAGCATACTATCCTGGTAATAAGTTGCTACAATCTCTTTCTTAATATTTTATTTAAAACTTTTTTATCAATATTCATTAGGAAGATTGGTCTGTATTTTTTTTTTTCTGTTTTGGCTTTTCTTGGTTTAGTTATCTATACCAGATTTGTGCCATATAAAAAATTAGGCAGTGCTTCTTCTTGCCTATTTTTTCAAATAGTTTACATGGTATTGGAATTAATTGTTCTTTAAATGCTTGGTAGATTTCACTTGCGAATCCATCTGGCCCTGGAGATTTTTAATTAGGAATTTCCTTAATGGCTTCTTTATTTTTTTCCAAAAATGAGACTTCTTAAATATTATATTTACTGTTCTATTAACCTAGGCAATTTATATTTTTGAAAATATTAATCCATTTCAAATAAATTGTCAGACTTGCTGCCATAGAGTTGGGCAAAATAGCTCCTAATTTTTCTTTATCAATTTACCCCTTTTATTTATGATTTCATTTTTTCTTTCCTTTTTCTTATCAAATTGCTTAAAAGTTTATTTTGTTACTTTTTCATAAAACTGAATTCATTTTATTTATTAGTTCAATGGTTTTCTTAATTTCTATCTTATTAATCTCTTCTTTGAATTTCAAAACTTCAAATTTGATATTTAATTGGGAAGTTTTTAATTTGTTCTTTTTCTAGCTTTTTTAGTTGTATGCCTAATACATCAGTCACCTTTTTCTGTATTTTATTTTATGTAGCTATTTAGAGATACAAAATTTCCCCTAAGAACTACTTTGGCTTTATCCCATAGGTTTTGTTACCTTGTCTCATTATTGTCATTTTCTTGCATGAAATTATGGATTGTTTCTGTTATTGCTTGTTTGACCTACTCATTCTTTAAAATTAGATTATTTAATTTCCAATTGGTTTTATTCTATATTTATTCAGCCCTTTATTGAATATAATTTTCACTGCATTGAGTATTGCATTACTGAAAAGCAAGCATATAATATTTCTGCCTTTCTGCCTCTGAGGTTTTTGTGCCCTAATACATGGTCATTTTTGGTGTAGATGCCATGTACTGCCAAGAAAAAGGTGTATTCCTTGCTGTCCATATTTGATTTTCTCCAAAGGCTATCACATCTAGCTTTGATAGGATCCTATTAACCTCCCTAATTTCTTTCTTGTTTATTTGTGGTTAAAAGTATCTGATTATGAGAGGGGAAAGTTGAGGTCCCCCATTAGAACAGTTTTGTTGTCTATTTCTTCCTGTAACTCGCTTTATTTATGGTACCCTTTATCAAAATGTACTTTCACTGCTTATCTCTTTTAATAAGATCTATTTTTAATTTTGCCTTATCTGCGATCAGAATTGCTACTCCTACTTTCCTTTTTTTTTACTTTGGCTGAAGCATAATAAATTCTGTTTCACCCTTTTCCTTTACTCTGTGTCTCTGTTTGTCAAATGTATTTGTTGTAAACAATATATTGTAGGATTCTGTTTTTTAATCCACTCTGCTATTTATTTCCTCTCTATGTACTTTTTTTCTCTCTTTCTGCCCTGTCCTCAGTGGTCTGTTTTTTTTTTTTTTGTTTGTTTGTTTGTTTGTTTTTTGTTTTTTTGTTTTGTTTTGTTTTGTTTTTTTTGGTTGTTGTTTTTGTTTTGTTTTTTTCTACCCACCCAGCTCACTGCATTATCTCGTATAATCCCTCCCTCCTTCTCTTACTAATGTTTTTAGCCCAGTCCATCCACTACTTTATCTTCTGTCAACCCTTCCCACCTTCTCTTACCTTTTTGTTAAGTGTTTCTGCTCTCCTTTCTATCCTGTTCCTCCTATATTTTTCTCTGTCTACTGCTTTTTTATAGGATTAGATAAATGCCTATACCCAACTGAATGATTAAGTTATTCCCTCTAAGAACCAAAACTGATGAGATCAAGCGTCAGACAATGCTCATTTCACTTTCTTTCCCTTGATCCTAATATGTCTTTTGCACCTCTTTACGTGAACTAATTGTCCCATTATATTTCCCCTTTCCTCTTTTTCCAGTGCAAACGTTTTCCCACCCCTTAATGTCTTTTTCTTTGACATAATCATATAGGAGTCCATTCACAACAATAACCTCTATCCCTGCTATGGCCCCCTCTTTCTGTCCCAATGAACAGATACATTTCTCAAGAGTTACATATATTGTTTTCCTATCTAGGGACATAAACAGTTTAACCTTTATATGTATGTATGTATGTATATACCCCCCCCCATTTAACTTTCTATGGTTCTCTTGCTTCCTGTGTCTCTAGATTAAATTTTTTGTTTAGTTGTGCTTTTTTTTCCAATAGATATGATTGAAAGTCTCTTACTACACTGAAGCTCCATCTCCTCCTCTGAAAGATGATGCTAAGTCTAGCTGGGTAGTTAATTCTTGATTGTAATCACAGGTTCTTTTCCTTCTAGGATATGGTACTGCAGGCCCTCCAATCCATTATTATAGTAGCTGTCAGATCCTGGGAAATCCTGACTGCTGCTCTTTGAATTGCTTTTGTCTGGCAGCTTGCAATATTTTTTCCTTGATATTATAGTTTTAGAGTTTTGAGAAAAAAAAGGTTTCTTTGGGTTTTCCTTATGTGATCGCTTTCCAGAGGTGATTGATGAATTCTCTGAATAAGTATTTCCACTTCTGTTTCTAGAATATTAGGGCAGTTTTCCTCAATTATTTTTTGTAGATTGCTATCCAGGCACTTTTTTTTTTTTGGTCATAGCTTTCAGGAAAGTCAATGCTTTTTAAATTGTCTCATTGTCTCTTCCAGATCTATTTTCCAGGTTGGCTGTTTTGCCAAGGAGACATTTGATATTTTCTTCCTTTTTTTTCATTCTTTTCAGTTTGTTTGACTGATTCTTGCTACCTCATAAAGTCACTAGATTCCATTTGCCCTGTTCTAATTTTTAATGTATGATTTCCTTCAGTTATCTTTTGTATTTCTTTTTCTAATTGATTTATTCTACAGTTTAAGGAGATTTTTTTCTTTAGACAAATTTTTTTCCTTCCTCTTCCAAATTGTTGACTCTCTCATGCATGCCTCTCATTTTCTTTTTCATTTTTTCTTCTACCTTTCTTATATCCCTTTTGAAGTCTTTGATGAACATTCCCAAGAAACCTCATTGAATTTAAGACTGATTTATATCACTCTTTTGAGATTTCTTCTGTGGACATTCTCTTTTCATCTGAGTTTGTGTTATGGCCGACACTGTCACCATAGTAGCTTTCTTTTAAGGTTCTTTTCTGTTTCTTGCTCATTTTCTTTTCTTTTTTTGATATTTCCTCTCTCTTTTATATATATATATATATATATATATATATATATATTTTATTTTTGAGGTCTTCGAGCTCTGCTCCTGGTGTAAAAGGAGTGCTTTAATAAGCTTCCTGTGAAGTTCTGAGCTTTGGCTTTGAGCACAGGGATCCCTTGTGCTTGTAGGGTGTATCTTTGCCTGTGCTGTTCAGGAAACAGCCTGGTTTCTCGGAGTTTGCCTTCTGAGCTGAGGCTGGAAGTTGCCCCACTGATTTGCTCCTGTACTGAGCCAGGACTGAGGGTCTTACTTCTGATTTGTTGTGATTAGGACTCTCTCACCAGTTTTCCTCAAAGTCTGATCTGGGCTGAATACCCCTTCCAGCCCAGTGAGACTGGCCTTTCTTGAAGTTTTGTCAGCCTATCTTGAGCTGGAGAACACTTTCTTTGCATCAGACTCTGTTCAGAGATTTGGTTTCATGTCATTTTGGAGGGAAACTGTGAGAGGAAGTAAGCAGCTTCCTGATTTCATCTACCACATTGGCTTCACCCCCAGAAGTCAAAAATAGAATCTTTATATATGAAAGAAAAATGGCTTAGATTTAAATGTTTTTGAAAGCTTTTAATTTATAATTCATCAGTATCAAAAGGGAGGTAGTTTCACAATAATTTTATTTAAACTCAAATCAATAAAATTTATCTCTACTTCCCGAAGTTATCAAATACTGTGATTTTGTATAACTTCCATTTGTGAATGGACATAAACAACATAAGTAACTACATTCATTGTTTTATTACTTGCCATTACAAAGAACTGGTTTTCTATTAATAAAACACTGTAAGGGCTTCCACTGGCATCACTAAATTGTCAAAATGTTGTGGTATGTTTAATATTTCCTAACAAATTTTCTTTCCCTGGTGAATCTCAACATCCAAGAGCCTAAAAAGAAAATTGAACTCTTCAACAGATGTCAGCCACGTTTACTTTGAAAATTTAAACATTTCCAGGTATCCAATGCATATATGAAATTTTATTTCTGTATCAAAAATTATTACTTTTAAGTAAGTGCTTAGCGTTAAAAATAATCCATTCATATCACTTAAATACCCCTGATATGGGCTCAGCATATGACAAGAGAGAGAACTGACCTGTGGTTACATAGAATTTTCCTATATTTCTTTTGTGATGTCCAAATACAAAAAGAAGAAAATTTTCCACATGAATTGAGCAATACTTTGCCAAACTTTTGGGAGAACATGAACAAGAGCCACACACAATGGGTAGGTATAAATGAGTTACAATTTGCGCTATTCAAAGTAATTCCTATATCAAACAAACAATACTTACATTTGTATATTTCGAAGTTTAATGTGTTAGCAGACCCCTTTTGCTTAGTAAAAACTATTTATCTCAGAGAGCTGTGTATAAATTATTGCCCATTTTTTGCCTCCCATTTTCAATTTAATATGGATTTGTGAATGATTCAAAGGATCAAGTAATTCCCAGTAATAGCTACATGCTTTTTCTCCCTACTTCTGGTTTTGTTCTAAAATTTCTTGCAATTTTGTAGTTTGCTAATAAATCTTTTTAATATCCTTAATTATGCTCTTATTTTTATCTCTGGGTCAGTAAGTTAACAAGAATTTATTAAATGCTTACTATGTGCCAGACATTCTGCTTAGCACTGGAGATTCAAATGAAAACAAAAACAAGTCCTTAATCTTTAAGGAATTTACATTGTAAAGGGGAAACGGCAAGGTACAAATAGTTAGGCAAATATAAAACATAAATATTGAAAAAGTAAGGCAACCCCTAAAGGAAAATATTAGGAGTGAGCCTTGGGGACAGAGACAGGTGTGGACCTTGAGAGGGTTTTGACACAAGTCTAAGAGAGGAAGTCAGGAGGGAGAGTTGATAAGAGTAAACATTCCAGGCATGATAAATAGTGGAAAACACGAAATTTGATGATTTAGAGCCATATACAAAGAAGAATAAATTTGTTAGACTTTGTGAAGGGAGTAAAGTGCAAGAAAGATAGATAAGTAAGGCCAGGGAGACCTCTGATTGAAAAACAGAACATTTTATATTTGATCCTGTACAAAATAAGTAGTCACTGGAATACATTATGTAGGAGACTGATATGGTCAACTTATATTTTAGGAAATTTTAGGCAAGCCAACCTAAATAATAATATTAACTGAAAGCCTGAAGGAGAGGCAAGGCCGCAGTATTTGCAGGCACATCAAACCACCACCAATACTATCTTCCCCCAGATCTCATTGAAGGCAGCCCAGGTTTCTGAATACAAGAGGCTTGAGAATCCCATCCCCACCACCTTCAAACAGCCATCAAAATGATAGAGGGAAGGTATCATTTTGGAGAAATGTTTTATCTTTCTTAGTATCATCAATTATAAATGCTGGCCAACTGTAACCAATAGGCAAGTGGGTCCAAGAACTATGGAAATAAGTTTCCCCTAAGCCACCAGTCTTGCTTCTAGGCCAACCCTCAGTTATTATCATGGGAGAGATCTTTGTGGAGAGGGGTCTCACATTTCTCATTACCTCAGTAACATCTGTACCCAGCAGGCAAATAAGCACAGGAACCTGGGAGTGGAAGTACTCTCTGGACCACTGATGCTACTTTCAACCTAGCCCTGATATACATACTTGAGGAAATCAACTCTTGTGGAAAAGGGCTCAGCTATCCTTGTTAACTGACACTTGGTCAGGCAAGCCAGCATTGGTAAAGTAACAGAAGATCCTGAAATACTGACAGAAGAAAGAATGTGCTCAAGAAGTTAAATCTTGACCATCACTGCCATCTCTCTTCAAGCTTTGATGTAGAATCCAGAACCTTAAGAGTTATTGGAATTCTACCAACTAAGCTGTCACCATCCTGGGAAGCAACCTCTGTGGAAATGAAAGCTGACAATTATTCCTGCAAGTACTATAGCTACATCTATTGAAGTCTTATAAAAGATAGTTTTTGTCAATTGTTCAATATCATAAAATGATAAGATTTTATTGATAGAAGTGAATTTTTTTTTAAAAAAAAAGTATTACTCTATATTTTCCTAGTATGACTCAAAACCCATAAAAACCTTCAATCTGACTTGTAGCTGGAATCTGTTGCCTCCAGTAGACTCTTGAAAGCAGAGGATTGCTACTTTTTAAATTTATATCCCTATTATTAGAGAAATAAAAAATCAATATTTTCAAAATGTTCTCTAAAATCAGTTTTGTAGATATATAATTATGAGTCTTTCAAACATTTCTTCAAAAAAACTTTTTCTAGGATATGGTGGAAGTAATAAAGAATGTGAAAATTTATGGCAGTGAGACAAGGTGTGTAGATTAATGAGAAAAAGATGAAGAAGAAAGGAAAGGGTGAAGGGAGAAGATAAGGGAGGGATCCATGGGTGGGGGAAGGTTAAGTAATAGGAACAAGGGAAGGAGTAGAGTTAAAGTAAAGGAGTTAGTAGGAATAGAAAATAAGTAATAAACACAAACACTATTAGAAGGATCAGGAATAGAATATATATATGTATATATATACATATATATATAATGTATATATGTATACCTATATATAACTGTACCCTACTTGGGTGGGAGAATGAGAGGGAAAAATAAAGTAAAAAAGACACAGAAAAGAACAAAAGAATAATAATCTTAGGCAAATAAAAGATGAATAGTCATGAATATAATCTCTTCTCTTATTAAATATATTTTCTTGAAATGTAAATTTGTTATTACATATTTTGCATCCTCCTTGATGTACAGCTGGGCACAATGATAGCAATTTGTTTTCCTTTATTTTCCTTTTCTTTCCTTTTCTATTTTTTCTTATGTTATATTTTGTTTTAAATAAATAAATATCAAAATAATAAAATGAAAAAAAATTAAAAAGCAAATTGCCAATTTTTAATAAATAACAAGCTCTTTGCTGATATTGCCAATTTTCTTTTTTCTTTGTAACTTTCTGTTTCCTAATAAACTTTATATTAACAGATGCTTAAGCTATTTTTGCTACTTATTGTAGATGGTAATTATATTACTTTTAGCATTACCTGTTAGAACAACAATATGAGAAAAAATACGGAAACTCAAAACTTAATAAAAACAAAGGTAATTAAAGTTAACATAGAGAAAATTAGAGTTTTGAGTACTTTTCAACTTGCTGAACTTCAGTGGAAAATGGAATTTTTCAATTGACACAATTCAGTATCTCTATCACTCTTCCATTTCTAAAACATCTGATTTATGCCTACATAAACTTTTCTGTATAATAAATTTACATGGGATTGCAGATTTCACAAGTTGTCAAATATTTGGCACATTCATGGCTATCTAAATTATCTATTTTTGTAGATTATAATTGGTCCCTTCCTATATAGAAAGCTTTCCAAGACATTTAATATCTTTCATAATAGGATTGTGACAAGTTCAAATTAAGTGAAACTTGAAACAATACAGTATGAGAAACAGTACTATAATCTACCCAAATGAAGGAATAATATATATATTTTTTTAAATTTCTCTGATCTAAGCACATAGGATTAGGTTATGCTTATATATATATATGTGTGTGTGTGTGTGTGTGTGTGTGTATGGTACAATGAAAAGAAGGCTCAATTTGGAGAAAGAAGAACTTGGAGAAAGAAAGATTTGAATAGCAAATTTGACATTCCTTATGAAAGTGATTTTAGACAAGTCAAATCACTTTTTTGGCTTTCTTCCTTTAAAGACAAAATCAGGAAGTTGGACCAGATGGCCTAATTATAAGTTCTGTTCCAGCTCAAAATATACTAATCTTGTGAAAAGCTTGGTTCAAAGAGTGTTAGTGAAGCTACTTTGATACTTTATGCCAAAGCACTAAAACCTAGAATACCATATACTAATAGATTTAAGAGATCTTAAAAGTCATCTGATCAAATCTTTTCATTTCATAGATGTGAAACATGCAGCTAGAGAAAGGAAAAACATCTTCCTAAAAATAGGAAACTTCAATTTCAGTATTTTTTTAACTGTATTAGCATCATTTCCCAATAAATTATGAAAAAAATGAGAACTTTGAATTATCTAGAAAATTAACTCAATTCACCATTTTGTTTATTCATGTACATATTTGTATATGTATGTGCATTTGTATACATATATATGTAAAATAGTTCTATACATACTTCTATTTATAAGTTCTTTCTCCATTTATAAATAGTGCCTTCCTTCATATGTCCTTCAGAGTTAACATGAGTTTGTGGTTCTTAAATCAATAATTATTGCATGCAACATTCTCTTGCTAATGTCTTTGTTTAACTGTACAAAATGGATTTGAACAAAGATTACTCTTAGTTTTATATCTGGATAGTGTTTAGAAAACATAGTAATGGGGAAATATATATTTACATCTAAATGGTAACTGAGAAAAGTTAAAAAACAGTTATCTGAACATACCATAATGGGCTAAGGATCTTTTATTTAGTAATCAATTTTTATGCAATGTTGTTAACTAGCTAACACCAATGAGCTTCACACTGTTCTGCAAGGTGGTGCAGAGATTCAAACTGCTGGGTCATTTCTCTAAAAAGCAGTAATTATGTTTTGTTTTGTTTTCTTTTTGTTGTTAAGGAAAATAATGCTCCCTCAACAATGCAGCTGTACTCGCATTCAAGTGAATCCTTTTAAAATCCTAAAACAGCTATGTTGGCTATCCATTGACCAGGTACTAAAACAATTTAGTATAATTTAGTATGTTACAAAAGATGGTAATCATGGTTCTTGGGGGTTTTTTTGTTTGTTTGTTTGTTTTGTTTTTGTCTCTTTGGGTCCTTTCCAGTGGCAAGCTAAAATATTTTATTAAGATCTGTGGCAACATATAAATGGAACTTTCCTTTAAAGCAAAGATTATAACAACAATTAAAATAAATTTGAAAGTAAAATAGGAGTAATATGATTGGCAGGTATTGCATGTGAAATTCAGAGTAATGATATATTTTCATCATAAGCTTTTGAACTAATAGTCCCTTATTGTTATGAACTTGACAGTAGGCTGATAGTAAATTTGGTTTACCTTAGCAGACTAAATAATAGATATAGAAATAAGATTGAACTAAAATCTCAATATTTTAAAAAATACTTTAATATATCAAGTTTTAGTAAGTAATTAAAGCTGTCATAATGTTTCTATCTGGCACAACATCTTCAGAAAAGACTAGTTAGAAGGTGTAAAAAAAATTCTGTTGAACAAAAAGGAAAATAATGTTTTGTTTTTATTATAAGCAGTCTTTAGAACAGTTGTTTGGTACAGTGGATACAGTAGCGTTTAGTCAGAAAGACCTGGCTTTAAATTGGGCCTCATACACTTACTGACTGACCCTGTGCAAGTTACACCCCTATTTTTCATAGCTCAACTGTAAAATGAACTGGAGGACAACCCAAAATACTCTAATATCTTTCCTAGAACAACCTCAGACGGAGTCACACAGACTCAGACACAATTGAAATGACAGAACAAACAACAATATAGGCAATTGATCTGAGAATATCAGATATTCAGATGGGCAGGAGACTTTTGGAAGATTAATAAGGATCTCTAAACTTTATGATTATATACTACCTTTAGAAGAAAAGGAAAATAGAAAATGGAAAGAAAATGATAAAGCAACTAACATTGAAAAATATGTTATTTGGGTAATCATGAATCTTAGCAATTTATAATTAATATTTTATGCTATTTATCCTATTTATTAAGTACATGGTATGTGCCATGCACTGTGCTAAATGCTGCAGGTGCAGAAAAGGACAAAAGATAGTTCCTTCCCTGAAGGAGCTTACAATCTAATTTGAGACCTAAGAGGCAAACAAGCAATATATAAAAAACAAGCTATAAATAAGATACATATGAAGTAATTGAAAGAGGGAAAGAACTAGAATTTAGATGTGTCAGGGAAAGTTTCTTGTAGAAGGTATGGTTTTAATTGAGATTTAAAGGTGGCTAAAAAGTTCAGGAGTCAGAGCAGAGGAAGAAAAGTCTTCCTAGTGTGAGGATAGCTAGAAAACAATGGCCAGAGAGTATATACATAGTTAGTCTTGTTTATGGAAAAGCCATGAGTCCAATGTCACTGAATAAAAGATTAAGGTGTAAGAAGGGAAGTGACAGAAGACGAAAAAAGGATGGAAAACTAGGGAGGCCTAGGTTATGAAGGGCTTTGAATCATAGGACATTTTGTATTTGTTCCTGGAGACAA
This sequence comes from Myrmecobius fasciatus, assembly GCA_023553655.1. Taxonomy (NCBI): domain Eukaryota; kingdom Metazoa; phylum Chordata; class Mammalia; order Dasyuromorphia; family Myrmecobiidae; genus Myrmecobius; species Myrmecobius fasciatus. The sequence goes on from JAJPUD010001882.1 coordinate 54,611, forward strand.
AAGGAAGCCAATGAAGTTGATTAAGTACAGAGCAAACCTTTTAAATTTAATTTATTTCATCCCTTTAGTAGCTGACTCTGGAGAATGGATTACAATGAAGAGAATCTGTTAGACTCACCAACAGGCTATTGCAGTAAATATGAAGTGTTCATGATGAAAGCCTGCACTAAACTGGTGGTAGTGCCAGAGGAAGAAAGGGGAAATATTCAAGAGAGGATGCAAAGGTGATATCAGAAGGCCTTAGTACCATCTCAGATTTAGTGGATGAGATTTGATGAGGAATCCAAGATGACTCCTCGGTCATATAAGGATATTGTTGCACTTGACAGTACTAGGGAAAGGGGGTGGGGGCTTAAGGGGAAAAATAACTTTTGTTATAGACATTTTGAGTTTAAGATATCTACTGGACACCCAGTATGAGACATCTGATACTGAAAAGCAACTGGAGATAAAAGATTTGAAGTTAACAAAGGGACTGTGACAGGAAAGGTAGATTTGAAAATTATCTGCATAAAGGTGGCAAATAAATCCAAGGGAATTAAGAAGATCAGCAAGTGAAGTAGTATAGAGGGAGAAGAGACCCAAGAGAAAACAATCAAGAAAATTAAAGTTTTAAGGAGGAGGATTTAAATGAAAAAGGGAGGAGTAGTCTGATAGGTAGGAAGAAAACCAGGAGAGAGGAGTGTTTAAAAAAAAAAGAAAAAAAAAAGTAAAGAGAAGTAACTAGGAGAGTATTTAACAGTGTCAAAGGCTATAGAAAAGTCAAAGAGAATGAGGTTGAAAAAAAGATTGTTGGTTTTGGCAGCTAAAAGACCATTAGTAACTTTTGAAAGAGTATGAAATAATAAGATCAAAAGTCACATTATAAGGTATTAAGAATGAGAGGAAAGCAAGTGGAGGGATCTGTTGTAAATGATCTTTTTTGAGGAGTTTAAGAAGAGATATAGGTCATTAGTTAGCAGAAGCATAAGGATTAATGGAAGATGTTTTCAGGATGGGTAACATATGGGCAAATTTGTAGACAGTAGGAAATGATCCAGTGGAGAGGGAGAGATTTAAAAAGTGAAAGAATGGAGATAAGAGAGGACAATGTATTTGAGAAGATAGGACGAAATGAAATTTCTTGTAGAGGTGTTAACATGGGTAAGGAGTAAGGTCACTTCATCATTTGATACAAAGGTCAAGGAGAAAGAGGCAAAAGGTTGGTGAGTGCAAGAAGATTAGGACAATGGGGAAAAGAGAAAGTTCATGGTGAATGACTTTAATGTTTCTGTAAAATATGAGGCAAGATTCTCACTTAGAAAGTGGGGTGTGGAGAGCTGGTATATGAGGTTGGAGGAGGGATGAAATATTTTGGAAGAGCCACCGTGGAGAGTGCACTAGTTTGTTGATAAGGGAGTTATAGCAAGATTGACTAGCCTTAGTAGGGGCTCAGTTGAGGTGATGTGACCTAAAATTGTACTAGATAATTATGTAATTTTCTCTACCTGTATTGAAGATCACATGTGTAAATACAAAGGTTATGGATAATGGTAATAATCCAAGCCTGATGTATGCCTGGGTAATATTGGTGCTTTGATAAGAGGGATGGAGATTCAACAGAGGAATTTAATACAGAGTTGAACTGATTTACCTAGAAGTCAAGATGAGAAGAGCATGGCTAGTGCAGGGCAGATGGCAGAATAGAATATTAAGAGATACAGGAATTAGAGCTCATTATGAAAATGAAGAGAATAGAAGGCAGAGAGATGAAATGGAGAGGTAAAAAAATCATTAGATTACAATCAAATAAAAGGATTTCAGGTTTCTTGATCATAGAGGTGGCACACATAAATAATGACAAAATGAAGAGATACCATCTTTGTATATGGCTGAGGTGAGAGCGGGGGAGTTCATAGGAGGAAAGTAGTTGAGGAACTTAATGGTTAGGGTATTTGAGGCAGAAATAATATGTATTTTGAAGTCACCTAATATTAGGGCAGGAGTTGGGGAGGAAAGAAAAATTGTAATCCAGGTACTAAATTCAGTGAAGAAGGAAACGGAAAGACTTTAGGGTCTGTAAACAGCAGATGTCAAGAGTTTTGGGGTGGTAGACATTACTAGCATGAACCTCCAAAAAAGAGATTAATGAGAAATGGAGGAAGGGTGAGACTTTGAAAGCAGCAATGGGAGTGAAGGAATATTACAACTTCCCTACCTTGACAGTGAGCCCAAGAGAATTAAAGAATGTATAATCAGGGAAAGAGTGATCAGGGAAGCTGTGTCACAAGGGGGAAGGCAAATTTCATTAAGAGGTTGTAGATGGAAGGAATAAGAGAGATTTAAGATGACAGAAACTGTATGAGGGACTAGGTGGAATTAGGATGAAATTTGGGAGTGAGAAAATTGAGGATGGGAATAATCAGGTAGTAGGAGGTATAGAGTGATATTTAGACAGTACTATAAAGGAATTATCACCAACTGTGAAAATGTTTATCATTGAGCTTTCTACATATAAAGTTGTCTAAAACCTTTCCTATTTCCTTATTACTATTTGTCTCAAGTTTTCATATGTTTTATTCCATATAAATGAGATACACATCTAACAAAGAACAGCTCTCAATATATTCTATTATCTGGTATGATAAATAAATGATAGTTCTGGTTAAGAAAAGTGTCAATGAAAAATGGCCATTTATATTTTTCATGAATTGCCAAATCTCAAAGAAAGAAATTTATTCTAAAGTCCTAAAAACCAAAGCCAACACAATTTGTTTTTTTGTTGAATAGTTGAATGAAGACTCAATAAATGATCTTCAGTGGTCTATTGCATGCAGATGCAAGTCATATTTAGCTTTTCCTAAAAAACTTTGATAATGCAGTTTGAAAATTCAACTATACATAGTGAAAAATCATACTAAGCATTTTTCTATCATTATAAATAGAAATGTACTCTTGGTGTAGCTATAAATAGAGATAATTGAGCGTGAAATAAAGTTTCTAAGATTAGGGATTGAGAAAACAAAGATTTGCTTTTACACTGAAAATCTTCTTTCTACCTATTATTGAGCCACATTTTCTGCAGTACCTATACTCCTGGGTCAGTATTAAATTAAGCACTTAGGGAAGCTCATTAACTCTTTCAGATTACTAGAGTATTATTAAGTGAATTACTCTTTCACTATATATAAGCTAAGCCTTAATAATTTCTGCCAAAGGATCTGTCACAATAAAAGAAAGGCAAAACTTCCATTGAGTTTTTCCAATATCTAATGAAGTATCATTCCCCACCCCCAAGTTATATGGTTAATTTACATTTTGTATAGTTGATAGTACTAGAAAATTAAAGTTTTGGGAAAAATAAATCCCATTATGACGAGGAAAATATAGAATTTTAATATTTTAGAGTTATAAAGGGATAGCAAGACTATAGGAATACCTATTAAACTTTGGGAAACCCTCATTTGCTTACATATCCACCTTCCTTCCTCTTCTGAGCTGGGCCAATCAACAACTCAACAATGATGAAAAGATAGAATGAATAATTATCACTAATGAATATATTTTAATTTTATGATCCTGAATCAAAGACTGGACAAGAATATTTTTTTTCTGAGGCAATTGGGGTTAAGTGACTTTCCCAGGGTCACACAGCTAGGAAGTGTAAAGTGTCTGAGGCCAGATTTGAGCTCAGGTCCTCCTGACTTCAGGGCTGGTGCTCTATCCACTGTACCACCTAGCTGCCCCCAACAGCAATATTCTCCAGAAGTAGCCTTTTCACCTTCTTTTCTTCCTGTAGCACAGGTTACCAAATTTTTCACATGGATGAAATGAGATTGGAAGTCATTAATTCATTTAGTTAGACAAAGAAAATCAAGATTTAATCTTTATTCTTCCACTACCTAGTAAGGTCCTTCCTGTGTTACAGTCTACAGTATTTTTATGTCCTATATTTTCTTCACACCTCTATCTCTCTGTCTTCTGGCCTATTCTTTAGCTCAAGGACCTCTGAGACTTGTCATTCATAGCAGCACTGCATCCTTGGGAATCCCTATTTTTTCCATTTACCCTTGAAGCATTAATTCATTTTAAATGCTGTTCTCTCTCTTTCTCTGTCTCTCTTTCTGTATTTGTCTCTATCTCTGTTTCTATCTCTCTGTATCTATATCTGTCTCTGTCTCTGTCTGTCTTGGTGTGTGTCTATCTTCTCTGATCTGTCTCTCTTTCTGTTTCTGTCTCTCTGTCTCTGTCTCTTTATTTCTATCTCTGTCTCTCTGCCTCTGTCTCTCTGCCTCTTCTCTGGCTCTTTCTCTCATACACACACAAAGCCAAGTGTCCATATACTACATTTGAATATAGTGTTTGATGTATATGTATATAGTTATAAGTATAAAAACACTAGCGTTAAATGGGATCTGGAAGGCATCTTGAATGATAACAGAGAATTTTAGCTGAGTCTTAAAGAACCCAGTGAAGCCAGAAGATAGAAATAAAAAGAATTTACATTATAGACATTAACACAGTCAGAGGAAATAATGTGAGTCAGGAGATAGACTGTTATATATGAAGAATCACAGCTAGATTGCACAATGTATAGAACACTGGTCCTGAGTTCAAATACAGTCACAAACATTTAACAACTATGTGATCCCAATAAGTCACTTAACCCCAGTTGCCTCAAATAAAGTAATTCCTAAATGCTAGATGCACTGTTGAATTCTGGAGATGCAAATAAAGGCAAGAAGCCTTTATTGTCCTTAAAGAGTTTAATTGGGGAACAAATGAAAACAACATGAAAAAATGGGTGATATTTTCTGAAGAAGTTGAAATTTTAGCTGACATTTGAGGGAAACAAAAGAAGCCAGAAGCAAGGAAGTAGAGCAATGCTGGTATTGGGAACAGTCAGGAAACTGTTGAAAGCTTAGAGATGGAATGTTTTGGTAGAAAAACAATGCAAAAACCAGTGTCACTGAATTAAAGAGTAAAAAATACAAAAAAGATTTGAAAGGTGAAATGGAGGCAGGATGGGAGAGGGATTATAAAGGTCTTTGAATGAGAAAGGATTTTATGAAAGTGATAAATTTCAGAGTATGATATTGACAGTCATAATTGAACATTAGGAAAATTATGTTGGAGACGGAATAGACAGTGGACAAGAATGGGGGAACAAAGTGTGGCAGGCAGATTCAGCAGCAGCTTATTGCAATAGTCCAAATATGAGGAGATGAGGGCTGTCAGGATGGTAACAGTATCAATGGAGAAAAGAGGGACTATTTGAAAGTTGTTACAAAAGTTAAATCAGCAGGCCTTGGCAAAATATTTGATGGAATAAGACAGAGATTAAGAGATAGTAAGGATTCAAGAATGATTCTAAAGTTGTGAGTCTGAGGAAACAGGGTGATAAATAATAGAAAAATTTGGAAAGTGTTAAGGGTTTTTGAGGTAAAATAATAAGGTCGGTTTTGGATATTTTGAGTTTAAGATATTTATCATAAATCTGCTTTGGGATATAAAAGAAGTAATTGGAGGTGGAAGATGTAAGGAGGAAGAGATTCGTGAAAGTGTTCTATAGAAGCTAACAATCTAATGGAAACAATTGAATCCATATACACAAACTAGAATTAAACTCCCTCTGGAAGGAAAAGTTGATCTTCTTACCAATACTGACACCTCTACCTGCATAAGAGATCCTGTCATCTTCACATTTTTTCTCATTTTCATTCTTTCTCTGTCTACTGGCTCCTTCCCTAAAGCCTACCAATATGTTTATCACTCCTGCATCCTCAAAAAATCCTCATTTGATTTTTCTATTTCTACTAAGGCTCTTATATTTCTTTAAGCCTTTGAGGCTAAACTACTTGGAAAAGGCATCTAAACTCACTCTCTTTTATAAACTGCCTTCTGACCTGCTCATTCTACCAAAATTGCTCTCTGTTGTTATTAATGATCTCATTATAAACATCATCATAAATAGACAACATTTATAGCACTTATGTGCCAAGTATGTATTAAATTTTTATTGCCAAATCCAATGTTTCTCCTCAATATGCATTCTTTTTGATCTTTATGCAGCCTTTAATATTATTGATCAACCTCTTCTTGATTTTCTCTGCTTTTGGAGTGCCATTCTTTTCTGATTCTACTACTATGTATCAGATGACTTCTTTTCATATTCCTTTTCTGGATCCTGATGCAGATCCTATCCTTTAACATTACATTAGTCACAAGATTCTCTTCTGGGCAATTTTCTCTTCTCCCCTCTTGTTGAGATCACTAGGGATCTCAACAACCCCACTGAATTTAATTATCATCTCTATGATAAAATTCTCAAATTCACATACTTTGTCCTAACTTCTTTGCTGACTACCAATCTGACTTTTCCAACTATCTTTCAGATATCTTGAAATGAATGTCCAGTAGGCAAATCAAAGACATATCCAAAATTAAACTCATTACCTTTCCCCATAAATCTTCTTTTTCTTTTACCTTTCCTATTATTGTCAAGGGCAACTTCATAATTACATTCCCTCAGGCCCATAACCTAGGTGTTTTCCTTTACACCTCACTACTTTCCTTCCTCAAATCCAAGAAGTTGTCAAGGTCTGTCAAATTTTCCTTACAATATATATCAAATATGTCGGGAAATATTTGATATATATTGTAAGGTAAATTTGACAGACCTTGACAACTTCTTGGATTTCCCTCTCTTCTGACACTGCCTCCACTCTATTATAGGCCTTCATCATCTCATTATTGCATTATTGCAAAAGCTTCGTTGTGGGTTTACTAGTCTCACATATTTTCCTACTACTAGTATCCTTCTATCACTTCTAGAATCAAATATAAAATCCTCTCTCATTCAGAGTTCTTCATAGTATACCCCACTGTCTAGTTTTCTTGTTATTTTTTTCTGTCTGGTTTGATTATATCTTACTAACTCCACATACCAATCATTCTACTGACATTGGATTTCTTGCTGTTCATTAAATAAGTCACAACATTTCTCAGTTCTAGACATTTTCTGTGGCTGTTCTATACCTGGAATGCCATTTCTTATTATATCCAAATTCTGAGACATAAGAGATGATGAGAAAGGTACACAAGGAAGCTTTTTGGGAAAGGGAGCATTTTTTCCTTGTTGTTAAAATATGAGACAGGTTTTTTAGCCAGTTAGAGAAATGCAAATTAAGACAACTATGAGGTACCATTCCACATTTCTAAAATGCTAAAATGACAGGAAAAGATAATGGTAAATGTTGAAGGGGATGTGAGAAAACTGGGACACTAATGCATTGTTGGTGGAATTGTAAAATGATCCAGCCATTCTGAAGAGCAATTTGGAACTATGATCAAAAGGGCTGTAAAAGTGTGCATATCCTTTAATCCAGCAGCATCTCTACTGTGTTTTTATACCAAAGAAATCATAAAAGGACACACATGTACAAACATATTTGTAGCAGTCCTTTTGGTAGTAGCATGGAACTGGAAATTGAATGGATGCCCATTAACTGTTAGGGGAATAGCTGAAAAAATAATGACATATGAATTCAATTGAATATTATTGTTCTATAAAAAGTGGTGAACAAGCTGGTTTCAGAAAAACCTGAAACGACTTACATAAACTGATGCTAAGTGAAGTAAGCAGAAGTAAGAGAACATTGTAGACAGTAACAACACGATTTTGTAATGATCAATATTAATGTGATAGACTTCCCTTTTTTAAACAGTCAGATGATTTAACACAATTCCAATAAAATAGTGACGCAACAGATATTGAACTTGGATGCCAAATATGGACAATGTCTATAGATCAAAGCATAGTATTATCATTGTAGTTATGTTGTTTGCTTGCTTGGTCTTTTTTCTCTCATTTTTTCTCATTTTGATCTGATTTTTCTCATACAACATTGTACAAGAATAGGGAATATGTTTAGAAGATTTGCACATTTTAAACATATATCCAATTGTTTGCTGAATTGTGGAGGGAGGAGTGGAAGAGAGAGAAAAAAAATTTGGAACACAAAATTTTGCAAATATAAATGTTGAAAACTATCTTTGAATGTATTTGAAAAAATAAAATACTATAAAAATTAGGCAAGGTTCTCAGCTGAGAGGCTGGGAGAGGAAGAGCCAGTAGAGGTTTGCAGAAGGATGAAAAAAATTGGAAGAACCTCAGTGGTAAATGCAATAGTGAACTAACTGGGAAATGTAGGATTGCCTAGCAGCAATTTGGGCCCAGGTATAAGCCACAATTATAGTGAACCCACTTAAAGAGATTGTTTTTTTTTCCTCCACTTTTTTTCACTAGTATGTGTACTGATAGTTAGTAACATTGCATTCTATAGTATATGAAGGGAAATAATACATATGAAGCCTAGAATAATAGGAAAAGTTCAGATTACAAAGAACTTTAAAAGCTGAAAAGAGAGTTTGATATTTTATCCATGAGTTAATAGGGAGTCACTAGTATTTATTGAATAGGTTGGTGGCAGAGTCAAGATTGTGTTTTTAAAAGATCATTTAAATAGCTGAAAGGAAAGTGAAATGGAGTGGTAAGATAAATAAGGTAAAGTGTCTATTCATAGGCTGCTATAATAGTCCAAGTCAGAGATGATGAAGTCTGAACAACTGTGGCAGTGTTAGAGTAGGAGAGGAGGTATATACAAAAAATGTTTCAAATATAGAACTATAGGCTTGGTAACACTTTGGATATGTTGTAGATAGGTTAGAAAATAAAAAAGTAAAAGAAGACATGTTAAGTAAGTTAAAAAAAAGACCACTTTGGCATTTACACAATGGTGATATGACTATAAATCATTAAATAGCATAGCTTCAGGAAAAATTAACCTTAAAAGTGAACAACAACAATAACAACAAAAAACAATTAAAAGATGTATGGTTAGCACAAATAGGTTACAAAGTATTCAATATTGACTTACTTACAAAAAATGGCATAAATATCTTCAAGGATATGTATATCTAAAAATTAATGTGTTCTACTAAATTCCAAGAATGGGAGACAACAATGGATGAATATACCAATCAGGATATTTTTTATGTTTTTTTTAATAAGAAAAATGCCATATGCACATAATATGGATCCTCTAGGGAGAAGTGATGGAAGCTTATAGATAAAAATTACACAGGAAGATATTCATGGGGGAAAACAGAATAGAAATTAACAAATCCATGTATTCAGCCAAGTATCACTATAAATATTCCATTTCCAAACTGTAGATCAAAAAGACAAGAAGTGATGGTAAGTATCACAAATGAGCAAGTCATAGTTGCCAGTTCCAATCACTATTTGAAGACATTAGATATAAAATGGACAGAAAATACAGAGGATGAATACAGAAAATACAAACATTCTTAAATGGGTGGGGGAATTAGAGTGAAAACACACAGACATAGACATGTTCTTATTTCTATGTATATTTATAAAATTCCTAAATCCACAAATACTTAGAATGTTAATTTATTTAATCAATCTCTCAATTTGTAGGAAAACAGAAACAGCTTAAGTATCATGTAACAAATCTATCCTGCTCAGACCCAAGTTAGTTTCAGGTTTGAAAAAAAGATTCTATGAAAGATTATACTTTGTTCCTTCATATAAAGTCACAGAATTAAGATTATCAAATGAAAAATTTGAAAGAAGACATTTGAGAGGTCCTTGTGGGTTGAATGCATCTTCAAATTAGAAAAGTTATCGGTTCCAGTGTCATATAACATTGCAAGTAATCTCTCCTTAATTAGATAGCTTGGAAGTTCAATTTTGATTAACAGAAAAATAAAAATATGAAATGATGTATTATGTCAATTATCCAGTAGACATGCTAACAATAATGATATGAATGAAAATATGTGCTTTTCATAAAATAAATTAAACTGCCTTGTGTATGCATTCAGAATACAAATATTAAGTACTTGGTATTTGTAAGCACTTTATTCTCTTTTAACAATGGCCTACAGAAAAATTATAATGCTAATTTTTATTAAATTAATATTCTCCATCAATTGCCAACATAAGCAAAATTTAATTGTGTCTGTTAATAGCCTTTAATTCATTTGGAAAATGAGAAGGCTTGGGTGAATGCTTTCCAAGGTCCCTTCTAATTCCCAAACATGTGTGAATCTATGGTTTTATTTCTAAAAGCAATATCACAATAACCAAAACACAGTTTGAGACAATATGTGACTAGGTGAAGAATCAAGTTTGAAAAAGAAAACTCATTATACCTGCGACTATATGATCAGGCAATCAAAGAGTTATCAGCAAATCAAGCCTCAGTGTGTGTCATGATGATGCCCTTGAATGTTTTCCAATCCTTTCTTCTTACTTTGTGCTATATGGATTTTGTGCCTGATGACTAGAGAGTATGTCTAATTCTGTCTGTTGTGCTGTGCCCAGCATACTGCTGTGTCATAATAAATCTTACCAGTAATGAACATTACCACAACAATAAAGCCTATGGCTCATTACATTCCTAGGATTAGGGTAACTATAGCTTAGTGTATTGGTAATTGTGTTTTGCTTGTTTCAAAACAGATTAAAAAAGGTCAATGTACAAGTGGGTTGCAATTGTGGTTCTGAAAACACAATAGGCACAGCTTCCCCTCAAATACGCATTTCCGTACCAATTGATTTAAATGGTTGCTTCAATATATCCATTGAAAGAATTTAATTCTGTAGAAGGGAATAGAAGCACGTGTCCTGCAATATAGAAGTCTTAGGGATTATGAAAATGATATAGGTCTTCTATTTCTGCAATGGGAATCAGAACATAAGCATAAAATACATAATTAAAAAGTTAGAAGTCAAAAGAAAATATGTTGTCTTATACATGCCACTATTGTTACTTTTCCCTCAATGTCAAAGTATTAGTAATCAATCCTGGGGTTTATTTTCCTTTGCAAATGAATTAACTTAGGTAACAGAATAAAATCCTAGAATTACTCATTAGCTCATATTCAATAAAAAGTTTTGAACATGAACCAAAACCAATATTTGGGGTCAATGCCACTTCATGAGGTAAATGTTATCCTCATACATCCAATTTATCCCAGATTTCTCTAAATATTCAAGGTCAACAGAAAGGAACATGTGCTGTTTAATTAGATTAATTAAAGAGATGCAGTTTATTTTTTTTTACTTTTTTAAAAATATTTTTGATTTGATCACATATCGCTTTTCAAAAATAAAACTTACCATGGCCTTCCCTTTTTTCTTCCTTCATAGTAATTTATCACCATGAATTAAAATCTTCCTTATACAAAGAAAAAAAGTAAAACAAAGATACTGAATAGTGGATATCATCTTGCACTATATATGGCATTCTACCTTAGTAGTCTCACTAACGTCAACAGGAGAATGGTCCATCATCTGTTGTTTTGACAGTTATTGATGTATTAATTATCTATGGTTTGGATTCTTGAGAGTGATAGTAATCTTTTCATTTGAATTATTGTAATTATTGCCCATATTGTTTTGTTTTTCCTTTAAAAAATTCACTTTGTATCACTTCAGACAAGTCTTCCATTTGTCATGCTCCCACCAAATACCTAACTTTTTTTTGTTTATTACTCTTATTTACTACAGATTTAACTACTCTATTAATGAGCACTACTTTATATATGTATATTAGACCTTTGCTCCTATAAATGGGTTAGAGAAGAGGAAGGAAATAAACATATATGCATCACATCCCAATTGTCAGGCATTGAACTAAACAACTACAAAAATACTTCAGTGCATTCATTAGTATAAATTATACATTTTTTGAGTCTTGGATTTCACTGAAATATATAAGAATTAGTGTTAGTGTTCAAAAGGTATGAACAGATTAATCCCTTTTGTTAAATAACTTTAAAATAATGCTCCAAAAATCTCAATTCACAATTTTCCAGTGTTAATGTGCAAATTTTCACATAATCCCTCCAAAAATTTTTTGCTTATTCTTTTGTTTCAGTCAACTTTTAAAGTAAAGTAGAGCTTCATAGTTGTTTTAATTTTCAATGTTCTCATCATTAATAATTTTGTACATGCTTTCAAATGATCTGAAGTTTCATAACTCATCTTTTGAGAATTAGAAGTTTATATCCTTTAGCATTTCATATTTGGGAGAAATAACTTAAATCATCTTAAATATCTGCAGTGATTCCCTGTGTATCTCAGCTGTCAAACTTTGATGACTGCTGCTTTATTAGGGATGCAGAGTTATGCTGGGTGAATTTCTCAAAAGATTCTATAAAATCAGCAATACTATCATTAAGTTCAAAATTACCAAGTTATGGAACAAAGAAGGTTTCCACACTTCCCCCAAAACCATACAAAACAATTCCCATAGAGATGCTGGTAGTGCTGGTGGGAGAGGACAGAAGAATTATAAGGATGCTAGGTGGGAATAGATTGATTATTAAGGGCAAATGGATAGGCATTAAAGGAACCTCCTAGCATGAGGAGCCATTAGCAATGAGACAAAAGGAAACATTTAAGGAGATATACATAAAGAAAATACTACTGAGATCAGAACAAGAAGTATATCCAGCATAGGTGAAATTAAAAGGAAGATGTTTCAATTAGAGTAATTTTGCCCCTTGGAGGCAAAAAAACAAAACAAAACAAAAACTATTCAATTTGTAATAAAAAATGTGCTCAGTTTTGCTGAGATTTACAAAACCATTGCCAGTAATGAAGCAAGGGGTGGGGTTGGTGAAGAGACTACAGTGGAAAGTCACCAAACTGGGAGTGAGTTGGTCACCAGAGGATGAGTGGTCAAAAATCCTCTAAGAGAACTGATTGCACTAAAATTCTCTTCTTCAAAGCACACTGAAGACATTTCTAAATTAGTTCTGATAATCAGTAGAATAATAGGTACATCCCTTAAACATATATATCAATACCCAAGTATTCTTAAAAACATTTTGAAATATTTGAAAAGGCAACTTAGCGGTGAGTGCTGTTATGTACCATTATACCTTAAGTTAAAGGAATTTTCTCAGGACTGCAGGGTCTCAAGGTAAAGTCCTGACATTTCAGAATTGCCCTCTGTCCAGAGGGAATTTGCTGGGCACAGAGGCCTGTGGGCACTAAGTCTCAGGAAGCCCTGCCAAGTCTTCTCACATGTTTGGAGAACTCTGGAATTCTCCCTTAAACCATCTCCATCTCCATACACTTCAATCAGGGGAGGAGAAGGGACATAACTTTTTAAACAGTGTCCCCCTGTCTAGCAAGAACTTGCTTATTGGGATGCAGAGACCCTAAAGAGCAGGTGAAGAAATTCCAAAAATCTACCAGTCTATCTAAGCAGCAACTGGGAGTACCAGCAGTAAGGGAGGGAGCTTATCTTGAGTTGGAGAGGGTCAGTAAAAAGACTTTTGCCCCACATTTGGTAGCAGAAATATTGGGGTATGCCAAAAATATTGAAGTAGCTGGTATGGATTCTGGTGCCATCTCTGAAAGAGCTCAGGTGTAAACCATATTCAAATAAAGCATGGGCATTTAGTTGGAGATTTACATGGAAAAGGGGTGATACTACGTAGGCCTTTTAAAAAAGAGGAGCCTATCAATTTATTTTTCTTAAGAATTCTCTTAGCCATAGTTATAAAATATAATTTCTCTCATTTTTCTATAATTTTTCATGAGATGAACTTTCATATTGTGGTAACAAGTCCATTTTGAAGTCTTTGTTTTACATGATACAAGTTAGTAACCTAGGCTGAATTTCCACCAAATTGTTTTCCAGTTTTCCTGGCAGTTCCTATCTAATATGGAACATTCATTCATCTCAGTTTTATTGAATACTGATATAATTACATTTCAAACCTAAAAGTAAGAAATTAATTATGGATCACAAAAATTGTATATTTTCTTGGAGTTCATATTTTTATTCTAGCAAATAGAAATTTTCTCCAAAACATTTCCCACATGTTACCCTGTAACTGGAAAAAGGTGAAATTCAGGACAATACAGGAAGACAAGAAATCAAATCAACATTAATGGAGTCATGCACATTGAACCAAATATTTAATTCCTTTCTTTTGACAAGATAGAGATATATTTAAACCCTTTATAATAAACATAAATTATTCTAAATTGTTTCAGCACTTCTTTATATATATTATTGATTTGCTTTTTTTGGTAAGCAAGCTTCCTATCAATTCAATGTCTCCTTAAAAACTAGACTATCCAATAGATTTTTTTTCTTTATTAAAACTTTTTATTTGCAAAACATATGTATAGGTAATTCTTCAACATTGACCCTCAAAAAGCTTTCTGTTACAAATTTACCTCCCTAGTTCCCACTCCTCCCCTAGATGGCAGGAAATCCATTACATGTTAATTATGTTAAAATACTTGACAAATCGAATATATTTATACATATTTCCACACTTATTGTTGTTCAAGAAAAAATAATATCTACAAGAAAAAAAATAGAAGAAAGGAAACACAATGCAAGCAAACATCAATAGAGAGCATGAAAATGTTATGTTGTGGTCCACATTTCACATCCCTCTCTCTAGGTGTATATGGCTTTCTTCACTGAACAATTGGAACTGGTGTAAAACATCTCTTTGTTGAAGAGAGCCATGTCCATCAGAATTGATCATCATATAGTCTTGTTGTTGCCGTTTATAATGATCTCCTGGTTCTGCTCACTTCGCTCAGCATCACTCCATGCAAGTCTCTCCAGGCCTCTCTGAAATCATCCTGCTGGTCATTTCTCACAGAACAATAATATTCCATAACATTCATATACCATAATTTATTCAGCCACTCTCCAATTGATGAGCATCCTTTCAGTTTCCATTTTCTAGCCACTACAAAAAGGGCTGGCAAAAACATTCTTGCACATGTGGGGCCCTTTCATTCCTTTAGGATCACTTTGTATGCAATATAATTTTAACATTTATCACAATAACTGGTTTTACTTAAGATTATTGTTAAACTCTATATTCTGAATGAAGCTTTCCTGCCCACCAACTGATTTCCAGTTATTAGGGATTCTCCGCATATCAATAAATACTTGTCTCATTTCATATCATAACTCTTTCCACTCTTTGTAAGCAAACACATGTTTCATCATACGTTTCATGACAGAATCATGAATAATCACCAAATTGATCATAGTTCTTACAATATTTTTTATTAATACTTTTTATTTGCAAAACATATGTATGGGTAACTCCTAAACATTAACCCTTACAAAGCTTTCTGTTACAAATTTCCCCCCCTACTCCCCACCCCTCCCCTAGATGGCAGGATATCCACTACATGATAATTATGTTAGAATACTTAAGAAATCAAATATATGTAGAGTGATTGCATCATTTTTTTGTGCAGGAGATATCATATCTACAAGAAAGAATAATCTGATAAAAGAAATACAATGCAAGCAAACCTCAATAGGGAACATGAAAATGTTATGTTGTGGTCCACATTTCACATCCCTCTCTCTGGGTGTATATGGCTCTCTTCACCGAACAATTGCAACTGGTTTGAAGCATTTCATTGTTGAAGAGAGTCATGTTCATTAGAACTGATGCTCATATACATTACAAAAAGAGCTGCCACAAACATTCTTGCACATGTGGGGCCCTTTCCTTCTTTTATGATTTCTTTGGGATATAAGCCCAATAGAAACACTGCTGTGTCAAAGGATATGCATAGTTTGATAACTTTTTGAGCATAACTCCAAATTACTCTTCAGAATGGTTGGATCCGTTCACAGCTCCACCAACAATGCATCAGTGTCCCAGTCTTCCCACATCCCCTCCAACATTCATCTTTATCTTTTCCTGTCATTTTAGCCAATCTGACAGGTGTGTAGTGGAACCTCAGAGTTGTCTTAATTTGCATTTCTCTGAGCAATAGTGATTTGGAGCACCTTTTCATATGATTATAAATAGTTTTAATTTCATCATCTGAAAATTGTCTGTTCATATCCTTTGACCATTTATCAATTTGAGAATGGCTTGAATTCTTATAAATATGAGACAATTCGCTATATATCTTAGAGATGAGACCTTTATCAGAACCCTTAAATGTAAAGATGATTTCCCAATTTGATGCTTCCCTCCTAATCTTGTCTGCATTAGTTTTGTTTGTACAGAAAATTTTTAACTTAATATAATCAAAATTATCTATCTGGTGTTCAATTAAGAGTTCCAGATCTTCTTTGGACATAAATTTATTCCATCTCCACAGGTCTGAGAGGTAAACTATCCTATGTTCCTCTAATTTGGTTATAATATCACTCTTTATATCTAGATCATGAAGACATTTAGATCTTATCTTGGTGTGGGGTGTTAGGTGTGGGTCCAGCCTTAATTACTTCTGCACTAGTTTCCAATTTTCCCAGCAGTTTTTGCCGAGTACTGAGTACTTATCCCCAAAGTTGGGGTCTTTGGGTTTATCAAACACTAAATTGATAATGTTATTACTAGCTTGTCCTGATATCCTATCCTATGCCACTGATTGACTGCTCTATTTCTCAACCAGTACCAAATGGTTTTGATGACTGCCGCTTTATAATATAGTTTTTGATCTGGTACAGCAAGGCCACCTTCATCTGTCTTTTTTTTTTTCATTAATTCACTTGAAATTCTTGACCTTTTGTTCTTCCAAATGAACTTTGCTACTATTTTTTTTTAGATCTGTAAAATAATTTCTTGGGAGTTTGATTGGTATGGCACTAAATAAGTAAATGAGTTTGGGTAGTATTTTCATTTTTATTATATTTGCTCAGCCTACCCATGAGCACTTAATGTTTTTCCAATTGACTAGGTCTGATTTTATTTGTGTGGAAAGTGTTTTGTAGTTCAGTTCGTATAGTTTCTAACAATTTCTTGGCAGATAGATTCCCAAATATTTTATGCTATCATCCATTATTCTGAATGAAATTTCTTTTTCTATCTCTTGCTGCTGAACTTTGTTGGTAATATATAAAAATGCTGATGATTTATGTGGATTTATTTTGAATCCTGCAACTTTGCTAAAGTTGTGAATTGTTTCTAGTAATTTTTTAGTTGAGTCTCTAGGGTTTTCTAACTATACCATCATGTCATCTACAAAGAGTGATAATTTGGTATCTTCATTACCTACTATAATTCCTTTTATCTCTTTTTCTTCTCTTATTGCCAAAGCTAACATTTCTAATACAATATTAAATAGTAATGGTGACAGTGGGCAGCCTTGTTTCACTCCTGATCTTATTGGGAATGGTTCTAGTTTGACTCCATTACATATGATGCTTGCTGATGGTTTTAAGTAGATGATACTAATCATTTTCAGGAAAAGCCCTTTTATTCCTATACTCTCTAGTGTTTTTAATAGGAATGGGTGTTGAATTTTATCAAATGCTTTTTCTGCATCTATGGAGATAATCATATGGTTTTTGTTAGTTTGGTTATTAATATAATTGATTATGCTGATAGTTTTCCTGATATTGAACCAGCCCTGAATTCCTGGTATAAATCCTACTTGGTCAAGATGTATTATCCTGGAGATAACTTTCTGTAATCTCATTGCTAAAATCTTATTTAAAATTTTTGCATCAATATTCATTAGGAAAATGGGTCTATAGTTTTCTTTCTCAGTTTTCACCCTACCTGGTTTAGCTATCAGCACCATATCGGTCTCATAGAAGGAATTTGGTAGTATACCTTCTGTCCCTATTTTTTTCAAATAGTTTGTATAGTGTTGGAATTAATTGTTCTTTGAATGTTGGTTAAATTTGACATGTAAAACCATCTGGTCCTGGAGATTTTTTCTTAGGGAGTTGATTAATAGCTTGTTCTATTTCTTTTTCTAAAATGGGACTATTTAAATCATTTATTTCCTCTTCTGTTAACCTGGGCAATCTATATTTTTGTAGATATTCCTCCATTTCATTTAGATTATCAAATTTATTGGCAAAAAGTTGGACAAAGTAACTCCTAATTATTACTCTAATGTCCTCTTCATTGGAGTAAAGTTCTCCCTTATCATTTTTGAGGCTAACAATTTGATTTTCCTCTTTCCTTTTTCTGATCAAATTAACTAAAGGATTATCTATTTTGTTGGTTTTTTTCATAAAACCAACTCTTAGTTTTATTTATTAATTCAATAGTTATCTTATTTTCAATTTTATTAATATCACCTTTTATTTTCAGAATTTCCAATTTGATATTTAATTGAGGCTTTTTAATTTCCTCTTTTTCTATTTTTTTAATTGTAACCCTAATTCATTGATCTTCTCTTTCTCTATTTTATGCAAATAAGCATCTAGAGATATAAAGTTACCCCTTATAACCGCTTTGGCCGTATCCCACAAATTTTGGTATGTTGTCTCATTATTGTCATTCTCCTGGATGAAGTTATCGATTGTGTCTCTAATTTGCTCTTTCCCGCATTCATTCTTCAGGATTAGATTATTTAATTTCCAATTAACTTTTGGTCTATTTTCTCCTGGCCTTATATTACATGTGAGTTTTTTTGCATAATGATCTGAAAAGGATACATTTATTATTTCTGCTTTTCTGCGTTTAATTTTGAGGTTTTTATGCCCTAACAAATGATCAATTTTCACATAAGTTCCATGAACCCCTGAGAAAAAAGTTTACTCCCTTCTATCACCATTCAATTTCCTCCAGAGATCTGTCATACCTAACTTTTCTAACATTTTGTTTATCTCCCTAACTTCTTTCTTATTTATTTTGTGGTTTGATTTATCTAATTCTGAGAGCGCAAGGTCGAGATCCCCCACTAGTATTGTTGTACTATTTCTCCTTGCATTTCTGTTAGTATCTCCTCTAGGAATTTGGATGCTATACCACTTGGTGCATATATGTTTAGTATTGATACTTCTTCATTGTCTATGGTACCCTTTAGTAAAATATAGTTTCCTTCCTTATCTCTTTTAATTAGATCTATTTTTGCTTTTACTTGATCTGAGATAAGGATTGCTAACCCTGATGTTTTTGTTCACTTGAAGCATTAAAGATTCTGCTCCAGCCCTTTACCTTCACTCTGTATGTATCTCTATATTTTAGATGTGTTTCTTGTAAACAACATATTGTAGGATTCTGGCTTTTAATCCATTCTGCTATCCATTTCCATTTTATGGGAGAGTTCATCCCATTCACATTCACAGTTAAAATAACTATATCTATATTTCCTGCCATCTTATTTACCCAAAGTTATATTTTTCTCTTCCCTTTCCCCTTACTCCCTTCCCCCCTCCCCAGTATTTTGTTTTTGATTACCACCTCCCTCTAACAGTCCTCCCCCCTTTAAAACCCTCCCTCTTTTTTAAGCCTTTCCCCTAATCTTTCTATTAATTTATCCCTTTCTTTTCCTCCTTTCCCTCCTACTTCCCTATACAGAGGGCCAAGTTTTTCCCTGAAATCAAATGTGTCTGATATACTCTTTTAGAGCCCAATCAAATGAGAGTAAGATTTACACAATACTCATCACCCTCCCTTCTTTCCCTCAATTATATTAGATTTTCTATGTCTCTTCATGAGACTTTGCCTTATTTTACCTCCTTTTTATTTTTACTTTATTTTACCTCCTTTCCCCTCCCCCCTTTTTTAACAGTGTGATATACTTTCCATCTCTAATTTCTTTTCGATTATTATCAAAGTAAAATCAAATTATGCCCCCATTCTTTAAGGATACCCCTAGTAGAGATATACATCTCGAGAGTTCTTTCCTTTTTACCTTTTTATGCTTCTCTAGAGTCCTGTGTTTGGAGGTCAAATTTTTTCTTCAGATCTAGTCTTTTCATTAGAAATAGGTGAAATTCTCCTGTATCATTGAATAACCATCTTCTTCCCTTGAAGATGACGCTCATTCTAGCTGGATAGCTTATTCCTGGCTGTAATCCAAGTTCTTTTGCCTTTTCGGAATATCTGATTCCAGGCCCTTCAATCCTTCAATGTGGAAGCTGACAGATCCTGTGTAATTCTAATGACACTTCCTCGGTATTTGAACTGTTTTTTTTTTTTTTTCTAGCAGCTTGTAATATCTTTTCCTTGGTGCGATAGTCCTGAAATTTGGCTATGATATTCCTTGGGATTTTAATTTTTGGGTCTCTTTCAGGAGGTGATCGGTGAATTCTTTCAATGCCAACTTTGCCTTCTAATTCTAAAACATCATGGCAATTCTCTTTCATGATTTCCTGGAAGATAGCATCAAGGTTCTTTTTTTCATTGTGACTTTCAGGGAGTCCAATAATCCTTAGATTGTCTCTCCTGGATCTGTTTTCCAAGTCAGTTGTTTTTCCTAGGAGATATTTCATATTTTCTTCTATTTTTCTTTTTTTTTTGTTTTTGTTTGACTGATTCTTGAAGTCTTATTGAGTCATTCATTTCAATTTATTCAATTTTAATTTTTAAGGTATTACTTCCTTCAGCTATCTTTTTAGCTCCTTTTGTAACTGGCCAATTGATATTTTGGTTCATTGCATTCTTTTTCCATTTTGCCTATTTTATTTTTCAGTGAATTGTTATCTTTTTCCAATTCACTATTTTTATTTTCTAGTGAGTTGGTGACTTTTTCCAATTCACCAATTTTGTTTTTCAGTGAATTTTTTTTCTTTTACAAATTCACTATTTTTATTTTCTTGTGAGTTGGTGACTTTTTCCAGTTTACCAATTTTGTTTTTCAATGAATTGTTGTCTTTTTCCAATTCACTATTTTTATTTTCCAGTGAGTTGGTGACTTTTTTGAATTCGCCAGACTTATTTTCCAGTTTTTCACATCTCTGCAGGGCGATATTTCCTTCTTGCACTGCTCTCAATTTATTTCCCCAATCTTCTTCTAGCTCTCTTTTGAGATTCTTTATGCAATCTTCCAGGTAAGCCTTCTGAAAGGGAGATCAGCTTAAATCCACCTTTGTGGATTTATCTGGGATTGTTTTCAGAATCTCAGGATCTGGGGACTTCTCTAGTTTTTCTCTGTAAAAGCTATCTATGGTGAGAGCTCTCTTCTTCTTGCTCATGATTTTCAGCTGAGATATCAGTCACCAGCAGGGAATTCTGCAGCAGCAATTTCAATTTGCCCTGGGGCAATTTGCCTAGTTGACTTCAGTTCTGGGGCTGATCTCACTAGATCTGCACTAGGACCACACTTTCAGCTGCTCTTAATCCACCCTTTATCAAAGGTAGACCTGCCAAAGCACCTTCTCTGCTTCCAGCAGAGCAAAGTGGCCCAAGCGTCTCCCAGGGACTTCCTGGCAGCATAAAATCTCCTGGTCCTTCCCAGCCCCGGACTTGCACCCCGGCTGTGCACTGGCGTCTGAGTGCTGGGAGCTGCTCAATGCCCTGCCCGTCTAAAACTGACCTCAGAAGTTCTTTCAAAGTAGATATTTGATAGAAGTGTGTTGTAGTCCAAGTGTTTGGTGGAGCCCTCACTCCAGAACCAATTCTGAGGCTCAATTTGTCTGGGTCTGAGGGAAGGTCTCAGGAGCTCACAGAGGATGCTGTCTGCAGTTTGCCATCTTGGTTATGTCCTCAGTTCTTACAATATTAGTAATGGTTTGTGTAATGTTGTTGTTGTATAAATTGTTCTCCTAGTTCAACCCATTTCATTTTCATGAGTTTTTAAAAGTTTTCAAAGTTGATAATTTTCATATTGATGTCATAATTCTATTTTCTGATTCTGATCATTTCCTCAGTTCATTTAAGTATTTTAAGTCCTTTTGAAATCAACTGTTTTCTTGTTTATGCTTTTTTAATAACACAGTGAGTATAAATAGCAATTGTTTTCTGTATAGAAAATTTGAGATTATTCCCCTCTCAGACTGATATTTCTGTGATGATTAATCAGGCCATCTTTGTCTCAATTCTTACCTAGCCTTAAGTTATTAAATGGGCATTGCTTCAGATAGATGGAAACATGAGAAGAAAAAAAAACGCTTATTTTAGGAAGGCCAAAGTCTTCCACTACATCCTAGGCCATTACAATTCTTTTTTAATTTGTCTTGCTACTGGACTTTAATGACTCTGGAGGAGAGAATGAGGCTGATGACTTTGTATAAAACTCTGCTTCATTTCATTCCAATTAATGTGCAATTCAAGACATCACCTTTCATGATTTCAGTGGTCATTTTAGAAAATGAAGGACAAACAAAAACATCTTTATCCCTAAGGTTACCCTACATATTATTCTCTATAAATCATGTGTATATATGTGTGTATACACACACACACACACACACACACACATATATATATATATATATATATATATATATATATTTCTTTGTATATGAACATAAATAACTACATATATACCCATGTACATACAAATATATATGTATATATATGTGTGTGTGTATTCCTTTTTACAACATAAGTTCTTTTAGAATAATGGCTTTTATTTTCCTTTTTATACTCACAAATTAAAGCAGGTCCTGGCACATAGGAAAAACTTAATAAATCATCCATGATTAATTGGCTAATTGATATAGCTTTCAAAAGGACTATTTCTTAAATGGAGAGAATTTTTAGAGTTTGGGGGATCTATAAAGTTAGAATACTGAATATGTGAATGCAACAGACTATCACTGCGTTGTAAGAAACAGCACTCATGAAAACTTAGAAGTATGGACTCACATAAATTGGCAGGAAGTAGCAGAGCCAAGAAAATAATATATACATTAGCACTACAATAATATGAGGAAAGAACCAGAAAAAAATGAAAAAATTTTTTGCAGGATTATAAAGAAAAAGAATGGCTCCAAAGAATAAATAAATAGATGCTCTCATTCCTCTGCAAAGGTGTGGGACTTGAGAACAAGTCACTGAATTTATGTTCAAATATTTGTTATATACTGGTTTGTTTTATATCCTTTATTTTTCTTTTGTTTTCCTTTTTCTCAAAAAAAAGTATTTATTCAATGGGATGGCTCTCTGGGACAGGAAGAGAAAAGGATATAGGCAGAAATTTTACTAAAATAAAAATGAAAAATATCAATAAAATTAATTTTAAAATTTATTCTTTTGATGACATTTTGATTACCTTTGTGTTTGTATTTCTAGTGCACAAAGATTGTGCCATAGTAT
This sequence comes from Myrmecobius fasciatus, assembly GCA_023553655.1. Classification (NCBI taxonomy): domain Eukaryota; kingdom Metazoa; phylum Chordata; class Mammalia; order Dasyuromorphia; family Myrmecobiidae; genus Myrmecobius; species Myrmecobius fasciatus. Next base: position 77,642 of record JAJPUD010001882.1, read on the forward strand.
GTAATAAATGCTGAATGAATAAAAACAACAAAACAATATTTTATAATCCAGCATATCAGTCTTATAATCTTTAAAAACTTTTTATCTCAATCTTTTTTTCATGGATTCAACTGAAATAAAAGCATTCATACATTATACAGTATATAATATGTGTGTGCATAAATGTACATATATATGCATATATACACACATTATACATAAGTATATATCTATACTCATGTGTATGTATATACGAATATTTGTATTATGTACTGAATTATTCTCCATCATGATTTGTTTTTTGGTACATTCTAAATAAAAAGATAAAAATGGGTAGGGGAATTAAGTATATCTTAAAGGAGCAGTTCAAATAAATCTGGAACTATTTAGTTAATAACAAAATTAAACATGCAAAGATCTTTGGGGTACACACCTCTATGATCATACAGAAAAACTGTAAAAAAGCTGTTACGTAATTGATAAATGTCCAAAGTATATGAACAGCAGCTTTCAGATGAAATTGATGATATCTAAAGGCATATGGATAAGTACTCTAAATCACTTTTAAGTAGATAAATGCAAATTAAAATAACTTTGAAATACTAATTCACAACTATCAGACTGGTCAAATTAAAAAAAAAGGAAGGTGACAAATATTGAAGAGGATATTTGAAAATTAGGGCATTAATGCATTATTGGTGCAATTATGAACTAATTCTACTATTTTGAAAAGCAGTTTGGAATTATAGCCAAAGGGCAGCAAATTGTGAATATCCTTTGACCAAGCAATACCACTACTGGGTCTATATCCCAAAGAAATCATTAAAGGGGGGGACAAGGGGGAACTTCCATGTGCAAAACATATTATAATAGCCTTTTTTGTTGGCAAAATACTGGAAATTGAGGGGATGCCGCAAAATTGAGGAATGACTGAACAACAAATGATGAACAGGCAGATTTCAGAAAAAAAAACTGGAAATATTTGCTTAACCTTATGCAAATTAGTAGAACCAAACCAAACCAAACCAAACCAAACAAAACATTGTACAGAGTATCAGCAACATTGTGTTATGATCAGCTCTTCTCAGCAACACAATAATCCAAGGCAAGTACAAAGGATTCAGGAAGAAAAATACTATTCATAACCAGATAAAGAACTGATAGACTGACATGAGATCAAAGCATTTTTTTCATTTACTTTATTCGTTTTTGTGTTTTTTCTCCTTTTGATCAGTTTCTTCTTTCATAACTGTGATTAATATGAAAATGTTCTACATAATAGCAAATACATAAACTATATAAATATGCCTATCATCTTCAGAAGAGGGGAGGAGAGAGGTGGAGAGAAGAATTTGGAACTTAAATCTTGTATAAATATAGGCTAATTTTTTTTTTATATGTGACTGGCTGCAAAATAAATTACTAACAGCAGAAAGAGAAAGACAGAGAGACAGACATTCAGAGAGAGAGAGACAGAATCAGAGAGAGACAGAAACAGAGAGAAAGAGAGAAATACAGAGGACAGATATAGAGAAGGAGGGAGAGAGGAAAGAACAAAGTAAGGAAGTAAAGAAGGAAGAAAGGAAAGAAAGAAAGAAGGAAGGAAGAAAGGGAGGGAGGGAGGGATAAGAGGAGGGAGGCAGGGAAGAAAGGAAGAAAGGGAGGAAAGGAGGGAGAGAAGATAGGAGGAAGGAAAGGAGGGAGTAAGGGAGGGAGGGAGGAAGGGAGAAAGATAGGAAGGAAGCAAAGAAGGAAGAAAGGAAGGAAGGAAAAAAGAATGAAGAAAGGAGGGGAGGGAGGGAGGGAGACAGGGAAAGAATATAAGAAGGAAGGGAGGCAAGGAGAGAAGGAGGATGAGAGGAATAGAGGAAGCAAGCAAGGAAGAAAGGAAGGGAAGAAGGGAGGGAAGTAGAGAGGGAAAGGGGGAGGAAAGGAAGGAGGAAAGAAGGAAGGAAAGAAGAAAGGAAGGAAGGAAGGAAGAAAGGGAGGGAGGGAGGGAGAGAAGGAAGAAAACAGGAAAATTATATAGTCATTGTAATCTCCTTACAAAAAAAGAGCATGCCATGATATAGATATCGATGAGAAATCAATCAAGTTTGGAGGGAGGTAAAGGGAGATATTTAAGCAATAGAAAAGTAATATAAAAGATTTTGAGAGAGCTATGCTTCTGTTTTCTCCCCTTTTATTATACATAAATTGCTAACAAGAACTAAAATAAATCTGATAATAATACATTGTATAGCTAATACAATGCAAAAAAAAGAAGAAGAAGAAAGAAAGAAAACAAAAAACAACCCAAGAAATATCAAAGCCTAAAGAGTAGGAGGTCAAATTTTGTTGATGTGCCACAGAAAAATCTGCTCAACAGTAGCATAATGGCAGGTTCATGTGTGCTTTTTAGTATCCTAGCTAGGTGGCATAATTGATAGAGCGGTCCTGGACTCAGGAATGTCCTGGATTCAAATCCAGCTTCAGATACTTTTTAAACTGCGACCTTGGGTAAATTACTTAAGCCTGTTAAATTCAGTTTCTTCATTTGTAAAATAAACTGAAAATAGAAATGGCAAACCACTCAAATATCTTTGTCAAAAAACCTCTAAGGGGGGCATAAAGTCAGGCTTGATTGACAACAAGTGAACAACAATAACAAAAGAAATATCTTGCATTCAAAGTAGCTGATGCAACATACCCCCTATACATGGAACATTATTCTGATTTATAAATAAAACCCAAACCTTTACCTATTATTGATTTTAAGTTGGTCTATTTCCATAATCAGAGTAATAAAATACATAAAAGGAGAATTATTGCCACCTATTTGATGAAAAATCATTACTTGTCCTTTCCAAGCAAGGAAGAAGGCTGGGATCTATAATATTTTCAGTGGCCACAGAATCCTAGTACTAGTCCTGAATTACAGTTTTCCTTTGCTGAGGATTAGCACCATACTATATCCAAAGAGATAAAGAATTAGGTCAGTTTCTTAGGTTTAAATCTGACCTCTGATACTGACTTTGTGAAGCAGCTAAACTGACCTTTTTGCTATGTTTTTTTTCCTACTTCCCATTTCTTCTCCTTTGCACAGTATCCTTCACCCACATTCCTGTAATGTACTACCTTTCCACCTTTAAATATTAGGCTCTTCTTTCAAAACTCAGTGCAATTACTGTTATTTCCATGAAGTCTTTCCTGGTCCTGTTTATGCTTCTGTCTGAAATCAATAAATATTTAGCATGTGTGTGTATGTATACACATGTTATCCATCTCTATCTTTATTTAGTTTATGCAAAAACACACTCACAAACAAACATACTGTTTTCTTCTTTCTTTTCTAAATATCACTATCAGTACCCTCCCACAAGAGCATGTGTGTACATATGTAAACATATGTGCATGTGTTTATATGCATGTGTATATATGTATGTGTGTATTCCTTAGAAATTTAAAATCCTAGGTAAATGTTAATTAGTATAATATGCTCCTACTTAAGCAGACAAGCAGCATTCTGAGCTTCAGAGTTTAAATCAGATGTATTTATTACGGATGAAAAAAAGAAGTGAAAAATAGACAAAAGAAAACAGACATTCTCATTCCTGCTAATAATTTCTGGGTGGATGCAGCATTCTGTGATACTGATTTAGAGAAATGGGTTCTTGGCAATGACTGCTGTGCCAAAGGGCAGCATGTTGATGGACACTTCAAGCTTAAGGTCACTGATCTTATGAATTAAGAGCCTTCAGTGCTGAGCGATCTTGCTCTCAATTGTACACAGCATCTGGTTATTTATGCTGCTTTGCAAAGGCAAGCAACTACAAAGAATGCTTCCAGACTAGCAGGCAGGCCCAGCTTACCCTGAGGCAGGATATCAACACCTACTGGTATTCAACTCTTTATTTTTATTATATATTTTTTGGTACTACATGACTTGGCAAAATCACACACAAATTCATGTGAAATAAGTGGAATTATCATTAATGCATTACTAATCTTTGCTGGTGGATGCAAAAGACTATCTGAGCATGACATGTAGGAGGACCTTGACAATAGCACAACCTCAGAAAGCCAGTCCTTCGGTTCACAGTCAGGGCCATGGATCATTTACTGAATCAGCAAAGGAAGATCTGGGACAAGTCTCTATTGAGACTGCTGCTATTGTTTCAAAAACCTACAAACTCAGTTTGTCATTCTCTCACAGAGCAGCTGATAGCCTCACAGAAATGCTAAGTTTCTAGGGTGACATTGTCTCAATTTTTATATGGAGACTTTGAGTTTTATGATTTAACAGCAACAAAATGGTCAGGAAAAATATTAGTGAATATATCAAGACTCCTATGGCCAAAGCAAGGGTTCCAGGGGCTGTTTATCCTCCCCCTACCCTCACCTTTTTTTCTGAGCATTTTTTAAAAGCTAAATTTTAT
>JAJPUD010001882.1:99698-115684 GCA_023553655.1 Myrmecobius fasciatus
CCTAAGTGCTAAGTGTCTGGATTTTTTCTTTTTTTTCTTTTTTTTTTCTTTTTTCTGAATTTACTTCTTTGGTTTCTCTTAGTTCATCTATATCTATCTATCTATCTATCTACATATATATATATATATGTATATATATATATTCTTCTGTTTGCTTACTCATTTGCTTAGCTATTTTGGAGGAGAGAGGCTATCTTTTGCTTTGAGTTTTGTGATTAATGAAATTAACTCTGGCATTCTTAGATAGGTTGAATACATCTTTTTTTTTTCCATTTTCTTCCATCTTTATTCAGGATGTTGCTGCCATTGCTAATTGTAATATACTAGTTATGTTGTTTTTGGTATAGTCTTAAATCCATGATTTCCATCTCCTGGTAGAACACCATGAGTATCAGATTTATCTATTTCCTTTTTTTCATGATCTTCAAAAAGGAATTTAGTTTCATCTTTTGCTATGTTCCTAACTTGAAGTGTTAGAGAACATGTGGAACTCAAGTATTGAGCATAATCCTTTCAGTGCTGGTGTCAAACCCTAAATTAACCCTCTCTTTTTTCTTGGTTACAAGTTTACTCTACAGTGATATTTCCTTTATTTCTATTCTAAAACTCTAAAACTGATATCTTGTTTTATGAGTCTAATAATTGGACTTGTTACTAGACAGTAATGCCTGATCAAAGCACTGGATGGCTTCAGGTCCTTTTGGTTTCAGTTTGATTTATTTCCCTGGCATCCTGCTCCAATGTTGACCTGAGCTAGTGCTATCTTATAATAGTCTTTTCAGAAAAATGATGAGCTCAGATCTGTTTATCAGAGTTCAAGTTGACTCTCCTCCTTTCCTTGACTCTCCTGCATGGCAGAATTAATTTTTTAAAAAATTTATTATAAAGGGAGAAAAAGTGTTTTATAAGCCTTAATAAGCTTCTAATGACTCTTGGCCTTTTGATAATGAAAATAAGAATTTATGTGAACTATGAGAGAATTGTAAAAACAATTGTATTATCACTTCCTGTCTTGGATAACATGATAAAACTTAGCTACACACTGGGAATAAGTATGCCAAACATTACAATACAAAGATGCAAAGTAAGTATTCCCTTATTTTCTTGACTTGTAGAAATGTTGTGGATGTCTTTTTGGTTGTGCACTTATTTTTTAATTAGCAGAACTCAATTTGTGTGTTTTTTTTAATTCTTGTTATTGTTATCTTCCTATTTGTCCTATCAATCATTTCTTATTTCAAATAATTCCACTCAAATATAATCACTTTGTCTTAATTTATGTTGATAAAAATGAAATGATAATTTCCTATTTAAAGCCAATCCCAGTAGTTAAATTATTACACTTCACAACATGCATTGAAAACTTAAAAAAAATGTGATTCAAAGTATACCACAGACACACACACACACACACACACAAAATTATGTATTTCTTAGAAGACATAGATTGTTGTCATTGTCTTTCCATTAATTAACTCTTTGACTTTGGGCAAATCATATTATCATTCAGAGACTTAGTTGGCTTCAAATTGAGTTTGTTAAACTTGATGACATCTGAAATATCTTGCAAACTCCAAACATCTGTCCTTATTTTCTTAGGACCCTGTATAAAATGAAAAGAGAATGCTACATGATTTTAAGATAATTTTTAATCTGAATATTCAATTTCATGAAATTCATTTTTACCAATTTACTTTATCATATTTTATCTTTAAACATACCTCTATCTTAAATTGTTGTGTTGTGTGTCATTCTGATTTTTAAAATTTTATTTAATTTTAATAACTATTGCTTTATGAATGATGTTGGAAGAGAAATGTCAGAGCAAAAGGGAAAAAAACTATGGGAGAAAGAAAAAAAATATAAAAAGTGAACATAACACATGTTCATTTTCATTTAATTTGTATGGTTCTTTTTCCAAATGCAGATGGTATTTTCTATCCAAAGTTCATTGAAATTGCCTTGGATCCCTGAATCACCGGGAAGAACCAAATCTTTCACTTTTTATCATCACACATTATTGTTATTGCTGTATATAATGTATTCCTTGTTCTGCTTATTTACCTTAGCCTCAGTTTATATAAAATTTTCTAGGCTTTCTAAAAACAGCTTATTCATAATTTCTTCTAGAACAATTATATTCCATTAACTTCACATGTCATAATGTATTCAGCTATTCCCCAATCAATGAGCAGATTTCTATTCATTTTCCAATTCTTAGCTACCACAAAAAGAGCTGCTACAAACATTTTTGCACATTTGGGGCCTTTTCCCTCCTTTATGATTATAATTATGATATCTTTGGGATATAGACCCAGTAGTGGCACTTCTGATTCAAAAGATATGCACAGTTTTAGACTCCTTTGGCATAGTTCCAGATTGCTTTGCAGAATGGTTGGATCATTTCACAACTCCATCAAATTTCATTAGTCTCCCAGTTGTCCAAAATCCTCTCCAACATTTATCATTACCTTTTCCTGTCATCAGAGGCAATCTGAGAGGTGTGAAGTGGTACCTCAGAGTTTACATTTCTCTAATCAAGAGTGATTTAGAGGGAACTTCTGAGGAAAGAGCCAAGATGGCAGAAGAAATTCAGGAAGCCACTGGAGTTCTCCCAGTTTTCCCTCAAAAACCACATGAAACCCAGGCTCTAACAGAGTTTAATGGAATGAAACCACTCTCTAGCTCAAGATATACTGAAAAAACTTCAAAAAAAGTCAGTCTCCCTGGGGTGAAAAGGGTGTTCAGTGCAGGTCAGATAGACTCTGGGAAAGCCAGTGAGAGGATCTCAATGACAGAAAATCAGCAACTAAGTCCCTCAGTCCTGGATCAGTACAGGAGCAAATCAGTGGGATGCCTACCAGTCCTAGGTTAGAAGGCAAACTGAGAAACCAGACTGCTTCCAGAACAGAGCAGGCAAAGATATCCTCTAAAAACACAAGGAATCCCTGTGTTCAAAGCCAAAGCTCAGAGCTGCAGAGGAAACTTGGTACAGTAATCCCTTTATTCCAGGAGGAGAGTTCAACCATAAAAGTAAAGAAAAGTGGAAATACCAAAAGATAAGGAAAGAAAATGAGCAATAAACAAAAAAGAACTTTGAACATAGAAAAGTACTATGGTGACAGGCAGATCAAAACAAAAATTCAAACAAGGACCAACTGTCTGCAGAAGAAATCTCAAAAAGTGAGATAAATTTGTCTCAAGACCAAAGAGGCTTCTTGGAAATGCTCATAAAAGCCTTCAAAAGGCAAGTAAGAGAAGTAGAAGAAAATATGTGAAAAGAAATAAGAAGTATGTATGAGAGAATCAACAATTTGGAAAAGAAAGGAAAAAATTGTCTGAAGAAAACAACTTAAAACAGTAGAATAAACTAAATGGAAAAAGAGATGCAAACAATAAGTGAAGAAAATCACACATTAAAAACTACAAGGCAAATGGAAGTTAATGAATTTGTGAAAAAGCAAGAATCAATCAACAAACTAAAAAGGATGAAAAAATGGAAGAAAACATGAAATACCTCATTGTCAAAACAGCTAACATGGAAAATTGATACAAAAGAGACAGTTTAAAAATCATTAACCTACCTGAAGGCTATGACAAAAAACAAAGAAACAAATAACAAAAAAGTGTGGACATCATTCTACAAGAGTTCATTAAGGAAAAGTGCCCCAATAGTCTAGAAACAGAGAGAGAAATACTCATTGAAAGAATTCATCAATCACATCTAGAAAGAGATCTCACAAGGAAAATCCCAAGGAACAGTGCTGCAAAACTCCAAAACGATACTCTCGAGGAAAAATACTACAAACTGCCAGACAAAAATAATCCACATATCAAGGAGCAACAGTCAGAATAACCCCAGATATGGCAGCTACTAAAATAAAAGATCTGAGGGCATGGAATAACATATTCTGGAAGACAAGGGCCTAGAGTTACAACCAAGAATTAACTATTCAGGGAGATTCAACATCATTTTTCAGGGGAATAGATGGAGTTTCAATGAAGTAAGAGAATTTCAATCATTTCTATTTAAAAAAAAATGGAAAATTTAGTCTACAAACACAGGACTCAAGAAAACCATAGAAAGGTAAACAGAGGGAAAATATATACTTAAAAGTTAAATTGTTTACATATCTAGATGGGAAAACAATATCTGTAACTCTTGAGAATATATCTGTCACTGGGGCAGACAAAAGAGGGCATCACATGGACTTAGAGTGTGGTTGTCAATGGATTCTGATATGATAGCATCAAAGAAAAAAGCATTAAGGGCTGGAAAAACGTTGTACTGGAAAAAGAGAAAAGGGGAGGCATAACTGAACAATTAGTTCATAGAATGAAGCTCAAAATATCTTATACAGTACAGGAGGAAAAGGTAGGGGGGATGAGCATTGTTTGAATCTTGTTCTCATCAATGTTGGCTCTAAGAGTGAATAATTTAATCATTCAGTTGGTATAGAAATTTGTCTAATCCCATAAAGAAGTAGGAGGGAAAAGAGGAAAAGAAAAGAGAAGGACAAGATAGAAGGGAGGTCAAAAACACTAAGGAAAAAGGTAAGAGAAAGGGGAAAGGGTGATCAGTGATAAGGTAGTGGGTGGGGTAAGACAACTACTACTAATGAAAGATTGGAAAGAGAGAAGAGAAATAGATGTAATGAAAAAAATAGGATGGAAGGAAATACAGAGCTGGTAATCATAACTGTTAATATGAATGGGATGAACTCTCCCATAAAATAGAAGCAAATAACAGAATGGAATAAAAAAGAGCCTCCTACAATATGTTATTTACAGAAAACACATTTGACACAGAGTGGCACATACATGGTAAGGTAAAAGGCTGGAACAGAATTTATCATGTTTCAGCTGAAGTAAAAAAAAAAAAACAGGGGTGTATAAATATACACAGTTCAAAGTAAAAAAATAAATATTCTTAAAAGAGATAAGTAATAAAATTACATTTTGACAAATTATACAGTAAATAATGAAGTGATTATACTAAATATGTATGTACCAAATGGTAGAGCAGACAAATTCCTACACAAGATTTTAAGCTAGTTGCAGGAAGAAATAGACAGCAAAAAAATTCTGGTGGGAGACCTCAAACTTACCTTCTCAGAATCAGATAAATCTAATCACAAAATAACAAGACAGGAACTAGACAGGTTAACAGGATCCTAGAAAACCTAAATATGATAGACCTCTGGAGAAAATTGCATAAGGACACTTTTTTCTCAGCAGTACACAGCACCTACACAAAAAATGACCATGTATTAGGGCACAAAAACCTCACAATCAAATGCATAAAAGGCAGAAATAGTAAATACTTCCTTTCAAGACCACAATCCAATAAAAATTATATTCGAAAAAGGGACAGGTGGAGATTCAATGGGAAATTGAATAATCTAATAATAAAAAATAAGTGAGTCAAACAACAAATCACAGAAACAATTGCTAAGTTCATTCAAAAGACTGACAATAATGGGGCAACATACCAAAACATATAGGATACAAACAAAGCTGTTCTTAAGGGAAATTTACTATCTAATAAATACATGAATAAAATAGAAAAAGAGGAGATCAATGAATTGGGCATGCAACTAAAAAAAGCTAGAAAAAGAGAAAATTAAAAATTCCCAGTTAAATACCAAATTAGATATTTTAAAACACAAAGGAGAGCTTAATAAAATAGAGACAAAGAAAATTATTGAACTAATAAACAAAACTAAGATTTGTTTATGAAAAAACAAACTAGGGAGGATTTTATGATCAGAAAATAACTAGAGAACATTATGAAAGGCAAAATGGACAACTCTGATTACATGAAATTAAAAAGTTTTTACACAAACAAAACCAACAGAAACAAAAGTAAAGGGGAAGTACAAAACTGAGAAAAAATCTTTACAGCCAGTATTTCTATTAAAGGTCTCTTTTCTAAAATATATAAAGAATTGCATCAAATTTATAAGAATACAAGTCATTCTCCAATTGATAAATGGTCACAGGTTATGAACAGACAATTTTCAGATGACAAAATTAAAGTAATTTGCAGTTATATGAAAAAATGCTCTAGATCATTATTGATTGGAGAAATGCAAATTAAAATAACTCTGAGGTACAGCCTCACATCTCTCAGGTTGACCAAGATGACATAAAAAGATGATAAATGTTGGAAGGGTTTTGGGAAAACTAGGACATTAATGAATTTTTGTGGAGTTGTGAAATGATCCAAACATTCTGGAGAGCAATCTAGAAATATGTCCAAAGGGCTATAAAACTGTGCAAACCCTTTGCCCCAGCAGTGCCATTATTAGGTCTGTAACTCAAGGAAATCATAAAGGAAGGAAAAGAGCCAAAATGTGCAAAAAATGTTTGCACATTAATGGGGGAATGACTGAACAATTTATGGTATATGAGAGCAATGGAATATTATTGTTCTATAAAAATTGATAAACAATCTGATTATAGAAAGACTTGGAAAGAATTATTCTTATAACTAATTAGAGATATAAAATTTTCCCTAAGAACTGTTTTGGCTGCATTCCACAGGTTTTGGTATATTGTCCCATTATTGTCATTTTCTTGCACCAAATTATGGATCGTCGCTATGATTTTTTGTTTGCCTCATTTTTAAGAATTAGATTATTTAATATTCAATTGGTTTTTAGTCTATCTTTCCCTGCTCCTTTATTTAACAACTTTATTGCATTATGGTCTGAAAAGGAAGCATGTACTATTTCTCCTTTATGCATTTGATTGTGAGGTTTTTATGTCATAATGCATGGTCAGTTTTTGTGTAGGTGTCATGTACTACTGAGAAAAAGGTATATTTCCTTGAGTCCCTATTCAATTTTCTCCAGGTGTTTATCATATCTAGGTTTTTTAGGATTCTATTAACCTCTGTAGTTTCATTCTTGCTTAGTTTGTGGTTTAATTTGTCTGATTCTGGGAGAATGTTGAGGTCTCCCACCAGAATAGTTTTGTTGTCTATTTCTTCTTGTAACTGGCTTAATATCTTTTCTAGGAATTTTGTTGCTCTATCACTTTGTGCTTACACATTTAGTATTTTTATTACTTCATTACTTATGGTAACCTTTATTAAGATGTGTTTTCCTTCCTTATCTCTTTTAATTAGATCTATTTTTACTTTTTCTTTATCTGAGATCAGGATTCCTAGCCCTGCTTTTTTTTTTTTTACTTCACTTGAAGCATAATAAATTCTCCTCAGCAGTTTACCTTTTCTCTGAATGTGTCTCTCAGTGTCAAATGTATTTCTTGCAATCAAGATATTGTAGGATTCTATTTTTAATCCCCAATGATATTTGCTTTCCTTTTATGGGAGAGTTCATCCCATTCACATTCATAATTATGATTACCAGCTCTGTATTTGTCTCCATCTTATTTTCTCTCTTGTAGATACTTTTGTTTTCTTTTTCCTTGAGTGTTTTTTTTTAACTTATGTTATCTTCCATCATCTCTCCCTCTTCTCTAAGTAGTGTTTTGGTTTTTTAACCTACCCAAGCCAATATATTATTTTCTATCACACCTCTCATCTTTCCTTTTCTTTTTCTCCTAGTGTTTCTGCCTTTCCTTCTATCCAACCCCTCCCTTTTCTTTCCTCTTTCTCCTCCTAGTTATTTACATGGTAATATACATTTTGCTAACAAGTTATTTAAGTTATTCCTTTTGTGAGCCAAAACTTATGAGATCAAGTTTCAGACAATGCATATTCTCCTCCCTTCTTTTCCTCAATTGCAATAATTCCTTTGTGTCTCTTCATGTGATCTAATTTGTTCCATTATACCTTTCCTTTACTCTTCTCCTAGTACAGCCCTTTTTTCATGCCTTTCTTTTTCTTTGATTTTATCAGTTAAGAGCCCATTCACAACTACATCCTCCATCCATGTGATATCCTCCTCTTTAAGCTCCAGTAACAAATACAGTTCTCAAGAGTTACAGATATCATTTTCCCATCTAGGGATGTAAACATTTTTACCTTTAAACAATATATATTTCCCCCTGGTTATCTTTATATGCTTTTCTTCAGGCCTTTGTTTGAAGATTAAATTTTCTGTTTAGTTCTGTTTTTTTTTTTTTTTCAGTAGAAATGATTGAAAGTCTCTTCACTGAAGATGCATCACTTACCCTGAAAAATGATGTTCAGTCTCACTGAGTAGTTAATTCTCAGTTGTAACTCCGGGTCCTTTGCCTTCCAGAATATAGTATTCCAGACCCTCCAATATTTATTGCAAAAGCTGGCATTTATTGGATAATTCTGACTGTTGCTATATAATATTTGAATTGCTTTTGTCTGGCACCTTGCAGTATTTTTTCCCTGAAATTATAATTCCAGAGTTTTGCAACAATGTTCCTTAAGAACTGTGCCCTAAGCATTATTAAACTGTGCATATCCTTTGATCCAGCAGTGTTTCCTGGGCCTGTATCCCAAAGAGATCATAAAAAAGGGGAAAAGACCCACATGTGCAAAAATCTTTATAGCATCCCTTTTTGCAGTGACAAGGAACTGGAAATTGAATGGATGTCAATCAGTTGGAGAATGGCTGAATAAGTTATGGTATATGAATGTTATGGAATATTATTGTTATATAAGAAACGATCAGCAGGATGATTTCAGAAAGTCCTGAAGAGACCTATATGAACACGTGCTAAGTGAAGTGAATAGAACCAAGAGAACATTGCCCACAAGAAAATAATGGAATGTTCAATTCTGATGCATGTGACTCTTTTCACCAATAAGATGATTCAGGCCAATTCCAATAGAATTGTGAAGGAGAGCGCTATCTTCATCCAGAAAGAGAATTGTGGGGACTGAATGTGGAACACAACATAGTATTTTCACCTTTTTTGTGGTTGTTTGCTTGCTTTTTGTTTTTTTTTCTCATTTTTTTCCTTTTTCATCTGATTTTTCTTGTGGAGAATGATAATTGTGCAAATATGTATAAAAGGACTCCACGTTTTTAACATAAAAAAGAATATTCTTTGTCATTTTCCTTGTGGGATCTCTTCTGAAGGTGATGAGTGAATTTTTTTAATCACTATTTTCCCCTCTGTTTCTAGACTATCAGGGTAGATTTCCTCGATGATCTCTTGAAGAAAGCTATGCAGGCTTTTTTTTTTTTTTTAGTCATAACCTTCAGGTAGACCAATAATTTTTAAGTTATTTCTGTCATGGCTGCTTCAATTGTGGAGTATGAGACCAGGTCAGACTTCCTATCTCAGCAATGGATTGATGGATGGAAGCCAGTGATGGTAGGAAAAGACTTCAGTTTATTGAGCAGCACAGCCTAAAAACAGCTAAACTGTTTTTTACAGTTTAGCAAGAATGATCAGTGAGCATTCTCCAATCACTGTGCAAAGATCCTGCATGAGCATCTTGTGGACACCTTGTGGACAGTGAGAGAATTCCAATCAGAGGAGAGCCTACCTAGCATATCAGCTGCTGACCACCAAGACAGTGGTTCATGAGAACATCACTGCACAGTCAGCAATCTGCTGTGACACTCAGCCATTTTCCGGCCTCTCTGCGCATGTGACAACATGTCACATTCAGAGAACAAGGAAATGCCTTTTACTCCTAGTAATTCACCTTACAATACCCCCTTTTTGTTTTTAAGCATAGCAACTTTATGTCAGCAAAGACCTCTTGCACAGTGTTGAATAAAGCTCTAGAGAGACACCTGAAGCATGTGGGTCCATACAATAGGATGAGTAAAATAACAACAATTATGACAATCCATTATTCAATACTCCAATACTGGAAGAGTTATCAAACCAATGTATAATTTTTTTTCTTCTATCTTATCCCAGTTCAAATCTGTCTGAGTAGGCTTTTTGATGTCTGAAGCCAATTTGTATGGGCTTTCTAAATCATCTGCTATGGTGTGATTGAGGAACAAACCATTTAAATGTTTTCTGAATAATCGAACCCAGATGCATTATACTGGAGATTTATGATACACAGACTTGTGTGTCTATAAACATACCACAAGGTCCTCTGCAAATTAAGTAGTTCAATTTTTCTGTTCCTATTTCTAAAGTAGCTTCTCTTAGATTCTTTATCATCATATACAACCGATTGTCTAGTCTATCTTGTTTGGCAAATGCTGATGACACATTTCTTGCTAGTTCCTTCACATACTGTGTCTGCATTATGTCATTATTTACCTATGGAATTGATATTGCTAATCAAAAAGTTGAGGCAATCAAGGCTATCAACAGTGTGATACCTAAGATGACAACTTATCACAACTGATACATTGCAACCTGGTTGAGCCCTAGTAACAATACAGTTTGATGCTCCACTTGGTGAGGAGACAATCACCAACATTACAATTCATGCAAGTTACATTAAAATAATTGTCATGTTTTTTAATGTTCACATTATTACCACATATAAATGCAAATCTTTCCCCTAAATATGCTTTGGTTTTTATGTTATAGCCTATGGTAGTTCCTGTTCTCCCCAATTCTCAGCCATGTAGGATCCATCATGATGGCCCAGTGGTGATTTTCTCCTTTGGCTGTTAATGGTGTCCTTGTTAACATTGCAAGAGTGATCAGCAACTGTTGAGTGGACGTGTTCATCTTTGTCCACTTCTTCTGTCTCTGTGCCTTTTCCAGTGTCTCCTTTGTCTCAGTGATAACTTTGAGATGCTGTGACGGAAGCCACTGTTTGGCTGGGCCTGTTGAGATACAAGCATACCCTGTTCCCCAGATTAACACCCTATAAAGGCTCCATTTTGTTCCCCTCCATTTGGACTGTTCACATGACTTTTGTGTCTTTGAGAGGGGGTTATGTATAATGGCTTCATTAAGCCCTATTGTGCTTTTTGGAATATAAAACTTCAAAACCAGACTCAGTTCTTGAGAGTCAAATTTTAATAATTTATAGTGTATATGACTTTGCCTGTTTTCCCTTGTTACTGGGGGCACCCTAACTCCCCCTTCCTGTTTTTAAAGGAACCTCTTTATAATCTTTATAATATTATAATGGCTTGACCTGTGAGGTTTTATGGTATGCCAAATATATGACATATGCCATGAATAAGAAGAAATTGTTGAAAAATTTTGGACGCATATGCTGGTCAATTGTTAGTTTTTTTTTGTTCATTGGCAAACCAGCTATTGAAAACCAATGATATAGATGATGGATAACATGAGAGGCGGCCTCTCCTCTCTTTATAGTGGCCATAATGAATCGTGAATAAGAATCCCCCAAAATATATATTTTGGGCTTTCTGCAATTTGTAACATCCATTTGCCAAAGGTTTATCCCCTTATGGGTTAACACCTTTCTGAAGGGGTGAGAGTTGATAGGGGACACAGGCAGTGTAGCTTTTCACTATTTGTCTTGCTTCTTCCTTCTTTGTATGATATCACTTTCTAAGAGACTTCATGGAGATATAATAATCAGCATGAGCTTTTTCTGTGTTTTCTAAAGAGGTGATAACTGTACATACTTCCAGGGATGCATCAACTTCCCTGTTACCTTGAATATGGGTCCTCGCCCATCAGTAAAAGATCTCACAGGTATAATAAAAAATGGATTAACACGTTGTCAGATCGTACTTTGAGGAAGTTTAAAAAGGTCAGTGATTTCTGATGATCCTTCTTTTATGTTTGCTGTTTCTATTCTTTGTACCACTCCCACAGCATATTGGCTATCAGATATAATATTTATAGGGGGTTTTAACAAAAGGGCCTGGATGATAGCATACAACTCATTATTTTGAGTGGAAGCATAAGGAGTGGAATTCACCTTCTTAATTTGCATGACAGCATAAAACGGCTGCCTTGCAATCTCTCTTAGCATCTGTGAAAATATTGGGGCTGGCTACAAGGGCAATTTTGGTAAGCTTTGGAACAATCGAAGGCTAATTTTCAAAGAACTTCACATAAGTTAAGACTACTATCTGCTTTAATCACACCTACTTTCAGGAATTTGGTCCACAACTCATTTTCTGTCAATAAGAATTCCAAACAGCTGTTATCTATCTTGATCCAGACCACACCCTTTTTGCCACTGATTTGTAAAATGTGAATCAAAACTTTCCTAATAATTTTATTAACATTATTCAAGTCGGGTTCTATCACCTTCTTAATTTTTGACATATACATGTCCATTCAATAATATTATCTCCTTGATGTATTACTCCCAGTGATTGTTCTGGGGTAAGCAATACAGAAGTTTTAATGGTTTTATGAACATCTAGCCTTTCATGTAACCTCCTTATAATATCTTAAACGCTAACCATGGCCTCTCAGGCTCATTGTCAATAAGAGGTCAGGCAAGGATAGCCTTTCAATATTTCATATAAGAGCTGCATGAGAGTATTAGGAATAGCAGCTCATGGCCTCAGCCATTGTATATCACCTATCATCTTCTGAAAGGTGTTTAATGTCATTTATATCATTTAATTTTATCTCTGGCACTCTTTGAATGATAGTGTCTTGATTCACTTCAAATCCCAGATATTGATATGAGCAAGCCTATTGAACTTTATCTGGGAGTATCTTAAGTCCAAAGGCATGTAAGGCCTCTGTTATAACTGTCAACATTTATTCTAAAATATTGGAGTCAGGATAACTGCAAATATCATCCATATAATGCAACACATAAGCATCAGAGTGTTTTGGTCTCACTTCCTTTATGGACTTATCAACATACCACTGGAAAATTGTGGGACGGTTATTCATTCCTTGGGGTAGCACCATCCCCTGATATCTATATACTGTCCCTTGAAAATTTATATTAGAACAAAAAAAAAGCAAAATACTTCTAATCCTCGGGGTGCAAAGGTATGGAGTAAAAACAGTCTTTAATACCTATGATGCATAAAGGCCAGTGTCTGGAAATAATAGTGGGGCAAGGCAGGCCCCATTCTACAGGGCCTATATCTTCCAATGTCTCAGATCATTTAACACTCTCCATTTTCCTGATTTCTTTTTTTTTATTAAAGCTTTTTATTTGTATAATATGTATGGGTAGTTCCCCAGCATTGATCTTTAAAAAGCTTTCCATTACAAATTTTACCCCCAGTCTCCTCCCCTCCCCTAGATGGCAGGAAGTCCACTACATGTTAATAATGTTGAAATGCTTGACAAGTTATGCAAGAAAAATCCTATTTACAAGAAAAAAAGAAAATCAGAGAAAGGCAACAAAATGCAAGCAAATGTCAATAGATTTCATGAAAATGTTACCTTGCAGTTCATATTTCATATCCCTCTCTCAGGGTGTATATGGTTTTCTTCAGTGAACAATTGGAACTGGTTTGAGACAATTCTTTGTTGCAGAGAGCCATGTCCATCAGAATTGATCATCATGTAATACTGTTGTTGCTGTGTAGAATGATCTCCTGGTTCTGCTCGTTTCACTCAGCATCAGTTCATGCAAGTCCCTCCAGGCCTCTCTGAAATCGTCCTGCTGGTCATTTCTTACAGAGCAAGAGTATTCCATAACATTCATATACCATAATTTATTCAGCCACTCTCCAATTGATGGGCATCCCTTCAGTTTCCAGTTTCTAGCCACTACAAAAAGGGCTGGCATAAACATTCTTGCACAGGTGGGTCCCTTTCCCTCCTCTAAGATCTCTTTGGGATATAGGCCCAGTAGAAACACTGCTGGTTCAAAGGGTATGCACAGTTTGACAACTTTTTGAGCATTGCTCCAAATTGCTCTCCAGAATGGTTGGATCCATTCACAGTTCCACCAACAATGTATTAGTGTCCCAGTTTTCCCACATCCCCTCCAACATTCATTGTTACCTTTTCCTGTCATTTTAGCCAATCTGACAGGTGTGTAGTGGTACCTCAGAGTTGTCTTAATTTGCATTTCTCTGATCAATAGTGATTTGGAGCAACTTTTCATATGACTAGAGATGGTTTTAATTTCATCATCTGAAAATTGTCTGTTCATATCCCTTGACCACTTATCTATTGAAAAGTGGCTTGAATTCTTATATATATGAGACAATTCTCCATATATTTTAGAAATGAGGCCTTTATCAGAACCATTAAATGTAAAGATGGATTCCCAATTTGATGCTTCCCTCCTAATCTTGTCTGCATTTGTTTTATTTGTACAGAAATAACTTAATAAAATCAAAATTATCCATCTGGTGCTCAATTAGGAGTTCCAGGTCTTCTTTGGACATAAATTTATTCCATCTCCACAGGTCTGAGAGATAAAATATATTATGTTCCTCTAACTTGCTTACAAAGTCCCTCTTTATATCTAGATCATGAACCCATTTAGATCTTATCTTGGTATGTGGTGTTAGGTATGGGTCAAGCACTAATTTCTTCCACACTAGTTTCCAATTTCTCCAGCAGTTTTTGCCGAATAGTGTGTATTTATCCCAAAATCTGGGGTCTTTGGGTTTATCGAACACTAGATTGTTAAGGTTATTGCCTAGGTTGTCCTGATAACCTATCCTGTGCCACTGATCGACTGCTCTATTTCTTAGCCAGTACCAAATGGTTTTGATGACCGCTGCTTTATAATATAGTTTTAGATCTGGTACAGCACGGCCACCTTCATCTGCCTTTTTTTTCATTAATCCCCTTGAAATCCTTGACCATTTGTTCTTCCAAATGAACTTTGCTACTATTTTTTCTAGATATATAAAATAATTTCTTGGGAGTTTGATTGGTATGGCACTAAATAAGTAGATTAGTTTGGGTAGTATTGTCATTTTTATTATGTTCGCTCTGCCTACCCATGAGCACTTAATATTTTTTCCAGTTGATTAGGTCTGATTTTATTTGTGTGGAAAGTGTTTTGTAATTTAGTTCATATAGTTTCTGACTTTTCCTTGGCAGATAGATTCCCAAATATTTTATCCTATCATCTGCTATTTGGAATGGAATTTTTTTTGTATCTCTTGCTGCTGAACTTTGTTGGTAATATATAAAAATGCTGATGATTTATGTGGATTAATTTTGAATCCTGCCACTTTGCTAAAGTTGTGAATTGTTTCTAGTACTTTTTTTAGTTGAATCTCTAGGGTTCTCTAAGTATACCATCATGTCATCTGCAAAGAGTGATAATTTGGTTTCTTCATTACCTACTCTGATTCCTTTTATCTCTTTTTCTTCTCTTATTGCTAAAGCTAACATTTCTAATACAATATTAAATAGTAATGGTGACAGTGGGCAGCCTTGTTTCACTCCTGATCTTATCGGAATGGTTTTAGTTTGTCTCCATTACATATGATGATTGCTGATGGTTTTAAATAGGTGCTACTGATCATTTTAAGGAAAAGCCCATTTATTCCTATACTCTCTAGTGTTTTTAATAGGAAATGATGTTGGATTTTATCAAATGCTTTTACTGCATCTATTGAGATAATCATATGGTTTTTATTAGTTTGGTTATTAATATAATTAATTATGCTGATAGTTTTCCTAATATTGAACCAGCCCTTCATTCCTGGTATACATCCTAATTGGTCATAGTGTATTATCTTGGGGATGACTTTCTGTAATCCCATTGCTAATATCTTATTTAAAATTTTTGCATCAATATTCATTAGGGAAATGGGTCTATAGTTTTCTTTCTCTGTTTTCACCCTACCTAGTTCAGCTCTCAGCACCATATCGGTGTCATAGAAGGATTTTGGCAGTATGGCAGTATACGTTCTGTCCCTATTTTCTCACATAGTTTATATAGTATTGGAATTAATTGTTCTTTGAATGTTTGGTAGAATTAACATGTAAATCCATCTGACCCTGGAGATTTTTTCTTAGGGAGTTGGTTAGTAGCTTGTTCTATTTCTTTTTCTAATATGGGGCTATTTAAATAATTTATATCCTCTTCTGTTAACCTGGGCAATCTATATTTTTGTAGATACTCCTCCATTTCATTTAGATTATCAAACTTACTGGCATAAAGTTGTGCAAAATGACTCCTAATTATTGCTCTAATGTCCTCTTCATTGGAGGAAAGTTCTCCCTTATCATTCTTG
>JAJPUD010001882.1:125684-192978 GCA_023553655.1 Myrmecobius fasciatus
TTTTAGTTTGTCTCCATTACATATGATGATTGCTGATGGTTTTAAATAGGTGCTACTGATCATTTTAAGGAAAAGCCCATTTATTCCTATACTCTCTAGTGTTTTTAATAGGAAATGATGTTGGATTTTATCAAATGCTTTTACTGCATCTATTGAGATAATCATATGGTTTTTATTAGTTTGGTTATTAATATAATTAATTATGCTGATAGTTTTCCTAATATTGAACCAGCCCTTCATTCCTGGTATACATCCTAATTGGTCATAGTGTATTATCTTGGG
This sequence comes from Myrmecobius fasciatus, assembly GCA_023553655.1. Taxonomy (NCBI): domain Eukaryota; kingdom Metazoa; phylum Chordata; class Mammalia; order Dasyuromorphia; family Myrmecobiidae; genus Myrmecobius; species Myrmecobius fasciatus. The sequence continues at coordinate 125,967 of JAJPUD010001882.1, forward strand.
GATGACTTTCTGTAATCCCATTGCTAATATCTTATTTAAAATTTTTGCATCAATATTCATTAGGGAAATGGGTCTATAGTTTTCTTTCTCTGTTTTCACCCTACCTAGTTCAGCTCTCAGCACCATATCGGTGTCATAGAAGGATTTTGGCAGTATGGCAGTATACGTTCTGTCCCTATTTTCTCACATAGTTTATATAGTATTGGAATTAATTGTTCTTTGAATGTTTGGTAGAATTAACATGTAAATCCATCTGACCCTGGAGATTTTTTCTTAGGGAGTTGGTTAGTAGCTTGTTCTATTTCTTTTTCTAATATGGGGCTATTTAAATAATTTATATCCTCTTCTGTTAACCTGGGCAATCTATATTTTTGTAGATACTCCTCCATTTCATTTAGATTATCAAACTTACTGGCATAAAGTTGTGCAAAATGACTCCTAATTATTGCTCTAATGTCCTCTTCATTGGAGGAAAGTTCTCCCTTATCATTCTTGTGACTAACAATTTGATTTTCCTCTTTACTTTTTCTTATCAAATTAACGAAAGGCTTATCTATTTTGTTGGTTTTTTTGTAGAACCAACTCTTAGTTTTATTTATTAACTCAATAGTTTTCTTATTTTCAATTTTATTAATTTCTCCTTTTATTTTTAGAATTTCCAATTTGGTATTTAATTGAGGGTTTTTAATTTGTTTTTTTTTCTAGTTTTTTTTTAATAATAAGCCCAATTCGTTGATCTTTTCTTTCTCTATTTTATTCAAGTAAGCATCTAGAGATATAAAATTGACCCTTATAACCGCTTTGGCCATATCCCACAAATTTTGATATGTTGTCTCCTTATTGTCATTCTCCTGGATGAAATTATTGATTGTGTCTATGATTTGCTCTTTCACCCATTCATTCTTCAGGATTAGATTATTTAATTTCCAATTAACTTTTGGTTTATTTTCTCCTGGCCTTATATTGCATGTGATTTTTATTGCATCATGATCTGAAGAAGATGCATTTACTATTTCTGTCTTTCTGCATTTGATTTTGAGGTTTTTATGCCCTAACACGTGGTCAATTTTTGTATAGGTTCCATGGACTGCTGAGAAAAAAGTAAACTCCCTACTGTCTCCATTCAACTTTCTCCACAGATCTATCATACCTAGCTTTTCTAACAATTGGTTTATCTCCCTAGTTTCTTTCTTGTTGATTTTGTGGTTTGATTTATCTAATTCTGAGAGAGCAAGGTTGAGATCCCCCACTAGTATAGTTTGACTGTCTATTTCTTCTTGCATCTCTCTTAATTTCTCCCATAGGAATTTGGATGCTATTGCACTTGGTGCATATATATTTAGTATTGATATTGCTACATTATCTATGGTACCCTTTAATAAAATATAGGTTCCTTCCTTATCTCTTTTGATTAGATTTAGCTTGGCTTTTACTTGATCTGAGATAAGGATTGCTACCCCTGCTTTTTTTTGTTCACCTGAAGCATAATATTTTCTGCTCCAGCCTTTTACCTTCATCCTATATGTCACTATGTTTTAGATGTGTTTCTTGTAGACAACATATTGTGGGATTATGATTTTTAATCCAGTCTGATATCCACTTCCACTTTATGAGAGAGTTCATCCCATTCACATTCACAGTTGGAATAACATTCTTTTTTTTACTGCCATCTTATTTGCCCAAGTTATGTTTTCCCCTTTCCTTTCCCCTTTCTCCCTTCCCCCCTCCTCAGTACTTTGCTTTTGATGACCCCTTCCCCCAAACAATACTCCACCCTTTAGATCCCCTCCCCCTGTTTTTACTCCTTTCCCCTGATTCTTCTATTTTCCCTTCTATTAGTTTGTCCCTTACTTTTCCTCCTTTCCCTCCCACTTGCCTCTAGTAACAGACAAGTTTCTATGTGAAATCAAATATATGATATATACTTTTAGAGCCCAACCTGATGAGAGTAAGATTTACACAATGCTCATCTCCCTCCCCTCTTTCTCTCAATTATATTAGGTTTTCTTTGCCTCTTCAAGTGATTTTACCTTGCTTTTACCTCCTTTTTTTTTAGATATTATTTTACCACTTTTTCCCTCTTTTCCCCAGTATGACAACCTTTCCCCCTCTAGTTCTCTTTTTCATATTGTAAAAGTGATATCTAATTAATTATACCCCCAAACTTTAAGTAAGTATTCCCCTAGTAAAAATAAAGTTCTCATGAGTCCTTTCCTTTTAACCTTTTTATGCATCTCTTGAGTTCTGCGTTCGGATGTCAAATTTTTTGTTCAGATCCAGTCTTTTCATTAGAAATAGGTGAAATTCACCTATATCATTGAATGACCATCTTCTTCCCTGGAGGATAATGCTCATTCTAGCTGGATAGGTTATTCTTGGTTGTAATCCAAGTTCCTTTGCCCTTCGGAATATCTGGTTCCAGGCCCTTCGATCCTTCAATGTGGAGGCTGACAGATTGTGTGTGATTCTAATTATTGATCCTCAGGATTTGAATTGTTTCTTTCAGGCTGCTAGCAGAATCTGTTCCTTGGTGCTATAGTCCTGAAATTTAGCCACGATATTCCTTGGGGTTTTAATTTTGGGGTCTCTTTCAGGAGGTGATCGGTGAATTCTTTCAATGGTGATTTTGCCTTTTGATTCTACAATCTCAGGGCAGTTTTCTTTCAGGATTTCCTGGAAGATAGTGTTTAGATTCTTTTTTTCATCATGGCTTTCAGGAAGTCCAATAATCCTTAGATTGTCTCTCCTAGATATGTTTTCCAAGTAAGTTGTTTTTCCTAGGAGATATTTCATATTTTCTTCTAATTTTTCATTTTTTGACTGATTCTTGAAGTCTTATTGAGTCATTCACTTGCATTTGTTCAATTCTTATTTTTAAAGTGGTGTTTTCTTCAGTTACCTTTTTAAGCTCCTTTTGTAACTGGCCAATTGAATTTTTTTGTTCATTGCACTCTTTTTCCACTTCACTAATTTTATTTTTCAATAAATTGGTGTCTTTTTCATATCTCTTTTGCAGGGCATCATATCCTTCTTGCACTGATTTCAGTTTATTTTCCCATTTATCCTCCAGCTCTCTTTTGAGGTTCTTTATGCAATCTTCCAGAAAGGCCTTTTGAAAAAGTGACCAGTGATAGTCTTTAATACCTTCTTCTGCTATTTTTTCTAAAGGAACCTCAGGATCTGGGGTCATGGCTTTTTTGTCTTGATAAAAGCTGTCTATGGTGAGAGCTCTCTTTTGCTTCTTCATTTTTTTTTTTAGACAGCAGGGATATCTCTTTAAGGCAGGGGAAAAAAAAACGGCAGCTGAAAGGCAGCTGAATATATTTGCCCTGGGGCACTTCGGCGAATCAACTTAAGGTGCTGGGCCGGTGGGGGCTAGGACTAAGTCCGAATTACTCCTTAAACAAGGCAAGTCTGCCAGAACACCTGCCCCCAATCAGGGCAGAGTGTCCTGAGTGCCTCAGATAAACTCCAGGTGTTTGGAATTTGGAGTTTGGAGTTTGGAATTTCTGCCCCTATGAGCTGAGCTGAGTCTCACCCTCACTTCTGGCCTACACAGGAGTCCTCTATTTATCTCTCTGTCTGTAGACAAACCTGATATGAAGTTCTTCAGAAAACAGTGTCCAATTATTTCTGAGTTCCTTGACTTGAAGATCAGTTCAGAGGCTTATTTTATTGTTGATTTGAGAGAGGATCGGAGGAGAGGCAGAGAGTCACCTTTTCACTCCGCCATCTTGGCCTCGCCCCTGGAAGAAAAACCTGATTTCTTTATAATAACAAAGACTGGAGAATCCCATGGTCTCTGGGTATCTTCTACATGACCTAATTTTAATTAATTTCTTTTAAGGTGGCTATCTTTTCAATAGAGAGGGGCCATTGTTCCACCCATACAAGGCTGTTGTATTTCCATGACATTTTTGGGGTGGTGATAGGTGTGACTTGAGCAATGACCCCTTCTAAAAATCCGTTATGTGAACAACCAAATCCTGCAATATATCTCGACCCCATAAATCCACATGTAGTCCTTGAACTATAAATTGTCTAATATGTCCTGTCTTCCCTTCTTTTTTCTTTTTCATTTCAGGGGGTGCAATGATAATCTTGGTTTCCTGTGTGCCGCCTATCCCTGTTATCTTGACTCTGCATCTATGACAGGCCCATATTTCTGGAGAGAGTCTTTCAAACTGCTCATCGTTTTAAAAGGAAGGGGTTCATGACTCCTTCTTCTCTGCTCAGGAATAAAAGGATCATCCCCTTCTATGACCAGAAAAAGACCTTCCCAGGCACTAACACCTACATCCTATACTCTGGCCTTTCTTATGGTTTATTGTAACAACGATGCCCTTTTGATTTCATTAAGGGACAGCCTGACCTTTCTGGCTTGTTAAGTGACTTGTGCCTCTAAATCTCAAATTGCATTTGATGCAAATGCATCATGCAGTTTTCATACTTCCCCCCATCTCTCTTTATTTTATGCTACACCATAAATTCCTCTTTTCCTGTTGCCTTTTTAGCTGCTCCATCAATTCCTCCCCTTTTTTAAGAACCGGGGGTTTACCCACATTGTAATCAAGAGGGTATTGTCCAGAAGGTCTAAATCCAGATATAGTCCAGAATAACTGGGAGCTGAGGGTGCTGGTAGCCAATCTAATTCCTCCTTTCCTTGAGGCAGGGGTCCCTGCTACTAAGTGAAGGTCCTGTCTGTGAGCTTTCTTTCTGAGCCTCCCCTTTTAGGCTTTGTTTCACTAGCTGATAAATGGTACAATGAACCGGACTAACAGCAGTCTTACAAATCTTAACCATAACTTGTTAATTGTTCACCGAACACTTTCCATCTATCTAAATTATACCATCATTTTTTTTGTCTTATTTGAGTTGGTGTTTTGATTTTCCCTGTCACCAGAGGTTCTTTTCTGTTTCTTGCTCATTTTCTTTCCTTGTCTTTTGGTATTTCTTCTTTTTTACTTTTTTGGTTGAGTTCTGCTCCTGGGGTAACAGGGGCATTCATTGTCCCACTCTTCCTTTGCAGCTCTGGGTCTTGGCTTTGAGTACAGGGGCCCCTTGTCTTCACAGGGGTTAGGTTTATCTGCTCTTCTCAGGAATTAGACTAGTTTCCCAGAATTTCCCTTCTGCTCTGCGATTGTAACCTGCTCCACTGATCTTCTCCTCTACTGAGCCAGGACTGAGAGTCTCACTTGTTGATCTGATGTATTAAGATCATCCCACTCTCTCACTGGCTTGTCTGAGCTAGGTTGAATACCCTTTTCATCCCAACTGTCTGATTGTTCTTGAATTTTTTCCAATCTCTTCAGTTGGAGAGTGGTTTCATTGTCAGACTCTGTTAAGAATTTGTTTTCATGTGATTTTTGAAGAAACTGGTAGAGCTTGAATAGCTTCCTGCCTTCCCCCATATTATGGCAATCTCTGAAGTTATTATTAGACCATATTATTGACTAGATTACTTATGGCTACTTAGAAACAAATTTGATGATAACAAAGGGCCACTATGATTTTTTTTGAAACATAATATGAAAATTTCCTTTTTTTGGAGTTTTAGATAGATTTAGATTCTTGATATATGTATACATATATATGTGTATATATATATACATATATATATATATATGTATGTACATACACACATACATATATATATATTGAACTTTAGAGAAATATTAGTTATTATGTATTATTTTCAACATGGTATTTAAAATACTTGTTCAGGATATTCTTAATGTTATAAATAATGCCCTCAAACTGGAAAAGAAAATGAACCCTTTGAGGATGAACTGCCAATGCAAAAGAAGAAATACCAAGCTGGCCAACCTGTTTTATCTTCTAAAAAAGATGAGCCTCTTGTGGAAAGTTGGCTGATAAAATAATGTATTTTCCCCATATAATACAGTTGAGAATGGCCAGTGGGAAGGGATGATTCTTCAGCTCCTTCATGACTAATCTTGGAATAAAAAATATCACATATGAGTATTTTTAAAGAGCAGAGAATCCCAGAGATGCCCATATGTGAAACTTTTATTCTAACATTAGTCATGAGGGAATTGAAGAATTATCCCTTTCCTTTGGCATAACTAACTGAATAAGATTAGGACTCTGAGTATAAAAGGCACCTGTATGTCCTACAAGATAATCTGAACAATTTGTCTTATTAATTACTCTCCAAGGTACCTGCCTTCCCACCACTTAGAATTCTCTTTGATCAAATGCACTAGAATTTACAGTTATCAAGGATGAATTTTACTTTGTCTTTTGTGAATTATAATAATGCAAGAAGAACTTGCTTGTTTGTGTCCTGCTTAATCATGTACTAACTTTTAAACCAATCATCAAAGCAAGTATAACCTGATTTTGCCTGCTGTTTGCATTCACTATTCCTTTGGCTATATCTCTCGCACTGGTGTCCTACTTCCCTGGGTAGATTCCCAAAACATATGGACAAAATGAGACTAGCTGATGGCACAGTGAGATAATTTCATATTTAGGTAAACAATTATATATAAAGAAACCTTTTGGATGGTCTCCAGTGGTTTAGCAGTAATTTTCATGATTTGCCCTGCTAAATTCAGTGAATTTTATTAATTACCTGGAATAGTAGGTTAAGAGAAAAAAAAAGTGAAGTTGAAGAGGTTTTGGAAAAGAAACAGGGATTTACTCTTTTCAATATAAAACAGTTTTATGCATTTAAGACCAATATAAATCATAAACTGAATTAAAAGATTAAACAGCTAGAATTGACCTTAGGGGTCATCAAGGCAAACTCATTCATTTTACTTTAGAGATAATTGAAGCCCATAGAGATTAAGTGAGTTTTTTGGGATCACACATCTGGTCAGTGTCTGAGAGAGGATTTTAAACTCAAATATTCTTACTATATTATATGCCATCTTGAGAACAATACACAATCATATCTAAGAAATGATAGTCCAGTAGACTTAAGCAAATCTGAAATACTGGCTTTTGCAGCTGTTGCTGATGGGAATATTCCTATACTTCTGTCTAAAACCATCTCCAACCCAAATTCACCAATCATTTCTCCAGAAGGGAAGTAGTGGAATTTACCATGGAGCAATTCTCTATTGAATATATCTCACCTTCTGCACCTGGAATGTTAAATCCAGGGAAGATATAGCTCTGGATAGTTGCATTCAAATAATTGAAGTCTGTAATATGTAATAAAGAAATTGTGTTGACTTCTGCCATTGCTCTTTCTCCCCACATTCCCTTAGAGTGGACCATCCAGGTGCCTCTTTTGTGAAGCAATAGCTAAGGAGAACTCCACTTTCACTATGGCTGATGAAAAGTTGAAGGAAGGAATAAAGAATGAAAATAATAACCAGCTTTGATGCAATTTGAGATTTAGAAGCACAAGTCACTTAACAAACTAATGAAACCCTATTGTGAACAACAGAATTTGACAGTGATATTTCACTGATCAGATTCTAATTGAATGGATAACCAATCAATGGAAATTACAAACCTGCACAATTGGAAATGGAGGATGAAGATATAATTGATGTATTCCAACAGCAGACAGAAGGTATTTCCTAAAAAGAGAACTTTTAATTTTATTCCAAAACTATGCTCCCGAGGACAACAATATATTCACAATTAGAAACCTAAGATTTGGTTCATCCACATTCTGATTTCTGCTCTATAGTTTTCTTTCTTTGATTCAAAAAGAATTCCATTCCATTACTGTACATAAAGTAACTTGTTTATGTACACAGGCATGAGGTATATTTTTTAACTAAATGGCTAATGGTATATTTTGATCAACATCAAATGGAAATAGGGAGAGGAAAAACAAACTGGTTCTGTGAAAATATTCTTTTATCCATTAGGGGCAGGCTCATTCAACGTTTATCTTTATATTCCAATGTGTTCCCAATCTTATATGAGAAGCTTGGAGGGAAATAGTATTGGAACCATTTAGAAAAAAAATCTATGAAAATTGATATTTTAATTCTTATGTGAATGTGTATATAATCTAAAATTTATTTCATTTCATATTGAATAGGGAATACAAAACGATTTACTACAAACTAAAGAGTAGAAAGATAGAAAAAGGGTGAGAATCTTTAAGCTAGGTCATTATTTATCCAGAAAATAATTGAAAGGATTTGCTGGTGTGGGGTAGGATTGACTATGTGAGAGTAGTTCATATTTTATAGCATTGTGCTGCATAAATTTGCTTTTTATTATATATTATATTGTTTTGCTCTCACAAGAATCCTATATAATAGATTTTATAAGTAAAGAAATTGAAGCATAAAGAAAACATATGACTTAGATACTTTAGCTTGTCTGTTGTTTTATCCATTAAAATTTTAATACCTGTTGTAGATAAAGGGAGGCAATATGTAACAGAGACTGCAGAGAAGAGAATGTTACATCAAATCTGTGTCAGAGAGGAATGTCTACTGACACAGGAAGAATCACTTGCTCTGCACACCTTCATTTTCTGAGTATCTCTCCCTTTCTTCCTGTTGTTGCACTTAGTACAATATCTTGCAGTCAATAAGTAGTTAATAAGTGCTTGTTGACAGGAACACTGGACATAATTTCCTGTGAGGAGATATAACTCCCTTACCCCAGCAGAAATCTTTACTCTTCACACTATTTCACTTGACTAGATGACTTGGTTAGATCACTAGAGCAAGTATTTCTGCAAATGACACTGCACGTGGGCCATAGTCCTTGGGCTATCTGTTGTGCTTTGCATTTCTTTTTCGGAGTCCAGAAACTTGAGTCCAAGCAACCAAATATCCATTCTAAGATGGGTGATTATGAGCCTGTAGATAACTTTGTGAATCAAAGGGATGGAATTCCTGAACCTGCCATAGTAATTTTCTCACAGTATAACTTTCATTATATGACCCACTACAAAGCTTATTAAAAAACATGATCACTGACATGAAGAAGAGGCTGACCTATGATGTGACTATATAGAAGACATATGTCTTGAGGGGGATACTTAAGAGACCAGAGATTAGAGAGATGAAATGCTTATTTAGCAATCCTAAAAAATGTTCCAAGTTTTGATGTTTTAAGTACCAGCCTCTTTAAAGAATATAGTCGTAGTTATAACTTACTGTTTCATGTTTAAGTCTTAGTCAATAGCTGCCTGGAGGTTTTCTGTTTTGGGCATTTTTTAACATGGAGGAAATAATATCAAATCTGCAGAATACAATAAGCATCTTTCTACTCACTTAAATTTTAGATTTATGTAATTCTACCCAGGGCTCTAGGATCAGAGAATAAATAGAGAAGTTAGTTTAAAAAAAAGAATAAAGTTTGCTCCCTCTATTTATAGAGTCAGAATCTCTCATTATTATAATTTGTATATAGTTGTGGGCCTAGGGGTAGGAATTGTTTGACATTGACAGTGTTCATACCTCACGCACATTTGAGTGTGAAAAAATTTTCTATGTGTTTTATAGTTGAATATTTTAATGTAGCACAGAGATGATTGAGACAGTACTAATGGAGCATAAACTCTAATAGACTGAAGAACACTTTCAAAAATTGTCCTCTTTCTAAGGACCAAAAGAACCTATGCAAGAGAGGCTCCTATTTAACAGGCTGGCTATTTGATGAATTTCCATGAAAACCCATGAATCTGAACAATTCATCAGAAATTTTTGCTTTTTTGTTTATAAATTTACATGAACATATATGTTGTCAGTATGTTCAAATTGCCTCTGTCGGTTTATTTGTGACTGTATTTTACCTGAATATCTAGAGATAGGCGAGCTGCTCAATCCCAGCTCTGAAATTTACACTCTCTTAGACTCTGGGTAAGTCACTTGACTTCACTAAAGTCAAGTCTTTTTTTCTTTTAAATGTATATAATGAGAGATCTGAACAAAATAGCCTCTGACATAATTTCTAGTTGTGATTATAGAAGAGGGAAGTGCCAATAAATTTTCACTAAATTTTCTTTTTCTGTTGTTTGGCTAGGTTTTACTTACAAATTCTACTTCTATTGCCGAGAGCTTTATGCTGCTGTGATTTCTTTCTCAACTTTATCTTGCCAAATTTTATTTCTCCAAATCTAAATTGAAATTTAGATCTGTTTCTGTTTTTATGTAGCTAACTAGAATCAGACCAATTGGTTTTGTCTGTGATCCTGAACAGAGAAGTATCTAATGCTGATAGATTTTAATAGTGACCATTAGATGAAAATGTTAGATATAAAGGATGATGATGATGATGATAATTCTGTGTGTCTAGGAAAATTTAACTATCTTTAAATCTATTAGTTTAAGCCACGGTCCAGCTTATCTTTGACTTCACTCCTATTCTTTTTACTCCAGAATGAAGATGGATCTAGAGGCATTTCTCATTAGCCTGAGGCTTTTGTCATTCCATCTTTACAGTTGTACAGGAGAAATTACCACATTATAGACAGCTTGTGTCTTAAAAGTTTGTCAGTCAATTTTTGAGCTAAGAAAATTGTTGAAATTCAACATTTTTGGAATATATATCCACACCATAGTTCTGCCAACAATTAAGGCTAACTTTCTCCTCTAAAACTTACTTCTGTGGTGGAGAAAAATGAGAGCAGATATCCATATGTAAGGCCTATTTTTGGGGAAAGTGGCTATAATTTGTTGTTGTATAATAAGAAACAAGTACTAGATCTGAAGTCAGGAAATTTACGCTTATAGTTTCCCATATTTACTAATTATGTGACTTTTATTAGTTTTCTGATTATTGGCAAATTAAATGATCATCCTAGTCTCAGTTTTTTATTGTAAAATGATGATAATAATGCTTCTACTAATCACTTAAGCTGCCATTTTTGAAAATCATAAATGTTAAACCACTCTACAAATGAACTATTATTCCATCTATCAAAAAGTTTGCCCATACTTGTCTGTGTGTGTGTGTGTGTGTGTGTGTGTGTGTGTGTGTGTGTAGGGGGTAATTCCATATTCAATTTCAATCTAGCCAGTCAAAATTCTGGAAGCAAGTCAAAGGAGATTTATAACAACATTAAACAGACACATCCCTTCCTGCTCCAAATGCTTGACCAACTTATACATGTAGTTGGAATACTTGTATATACATAAGGCAATAAAGAACAGCAAGAAATAAAGCAAAAATCAATGCATTTAAAATGTTTAATATTTATTTAATATTTATAATATTTAATATTTAAAATATTAAAATAAAATATTTACTTAAAATCTATGATTAAATCTCATACTGTCAAAGTGGCTGAGAAAAAGTCATAATAGGGAATATCTTCATTCCAGGGCCAGAAGTCAGATTAATTTTGACATAAGATTAAAATTGTAGGACCTCTTGACTACAAATAGGAATTGCCCCTATAATTCCCATAGGTCAAAATTTTCTAGAGACAATGACTATTAGGAAGCTATAGTGATAAGGTTCTGATGTGGAAAATTTGAGTGAAAGAAGTATGATGAAGAAAATGATACTATTGGTAATCACTTGGACAACTTACTTTTCAAGATAAACAAGAATTGTTACATGCGTGTTTTATTTCAAATTATGCTACATATCTATATGTGTATATAGATATAAATGTATATCTATATTCACAAACACACATATATATGTATATATATGTGTGTGTGTGTGTGTGTTGCTGCTTCATTTATCCTGTGTACTAGATCTTTTTCATATCATCATCATCATCATCATCATAATCACTAGCAGAGAGAACTTAAATATTTTGAAAGAGCTTTGGAAATTTCTTATTTTATTCTCATACTACCAGGAAGACAATTCTTATTATCCGCTGTTTACAGAAAAGGACATTCTGGGGAAGACAGTTCCTTGCCCAGGATCACATAGCTAATAAGTATCAAGCATTATCTTTTAACTCAAGTCTTTCTTGACTCCAGGTTCTGGACACTGTTACACCTTCCTTCCTTAAGGATAATTGACTTAGAGGGAAAGGGTATGTAGAGGGTAAATCCATTTCCATTCTCTCTATTTTATGCATGAGAAAAGTGTTTCATAGAAAAGACTTGCCTCTGGAGACTTAGCAAATAAATGTCTAAGCTGGTATTTGAAGCCAAGTTTTCCTTTTATTACAGTATGAGTTTTGTAAATCTAAAAAGTGCAAGTCAAATCACTTTCTCTAAAATAGTAATAATAACTGTTATCACTATAGCTCTTTAAAATTTACAAGGTATTTGTCCTCTCAGTAGCTTAATGAGGAATGGATTTAAAGATAAAGATAATTAAAGATAAAGATTTATCTGTATCCCATTTAAAGATAAAGAAAATAAGTTTCAGAAAATTTGTGTGACTTATACAAGGTAGTAATTATCGTAATAGGGAAAAATGAAGCCCAACTCATTCTTCTTATCTCCACTTTAGATGTTCTTTTTCTTTTTACTATATCACATTCTCAGTAAAATATAAATATATACAGAATAAGCCCACTTTAGGAGACTTATGCTGTATAGCAGGTGTTTGCACTACCCGCCAATACCCATGTTATAAAGGAATGCCATTGCAGTTGTCTCAACCGTCTGTTTGCTTTGACATTGGAGGCACACATAGTCTTACCATCTGTGTGCCTTAATACTACCTGACTGCTACAGTTCTGTCTAATTCTGCTCTGGGTATCCAGTTCGACCTCATGCTGGGTTGTGTTCTACAACCTGCTTGATACCCACTCTGTGTGTGTGTGAAATGCCTGCATGTATTTTCTAAACTCCTGCTGCCTCTGCCACACTGTGACGTCTCCATTCTTTAGCCAAGTGCACCTGCTTCCCTGGCCTCTTATTACTGCTTCTAGTTTCTATGCTGTGTCATCAACTCTTTTACTGCCTGCAGTGCATGCTGTATTATTTCAGGAGAAAAAGAAATGTTTATTTAAAATTTAAAAAAAAGTTAAATAAAAGACATTTCTGGAGCTTAACGTGAGACATGAGGAAATAGTATGCCATCTGCCCTCCATGAGGAGTCACTTGCCTGAGGGACATCACTGTATCCCCTAACTGTGCTTTCTTACTATGATACAAATTGCAGTGCAACCTACAAATCATAGCTGTCATTCTAGTCTTTCTGTACTATTGCCGTCCTTAGCTCTCTAGTTCATTTTTAATCCTCTTATTTCCATTGTATACATATGAGTCTCTTCCCTAAGGTACAACCACTAGCCTGGTGAATGAGAATGCTAGAAAATACCCTCTATTATTTCAGTGCCCCTGAATTGTCTGTGTGAAATCAATCACTTTTCTGATAAAACAGCTTTATACTTCAAACATTCTTGATACAAAATCAGGGGGCATTATAGCTGGACAAATGCCCCGATTGATGAACACAGGGATATATCCATCTATTCAAAAGAGTGTTCCTTGAAGTACAAGATTAGGTAATTTTCACAGGTGTGAATAGGTGAAATTGAAAAGGCTCACACACAAAATCAATACAACAAGGATATTTAAAAAGCTATTTTTAAAAGGGAGTAGGGAGTTTCTGTTTCAAACATTATAATAAGAATCTAATACTCAACACAAAGATTTTTTCACATCTATATATCTATATGGTTGTGTTACGTATGCACATGTATATATACATGTATATATACATATATTATACATGCATATATCATAAATATTTATAACAGAATCATTTCTAAATGAATAGTCAAAGGCTCTAAACAAAGTTTAAAAAAAGAATTGAAAACTATCATCTACTTCATGAAAAATTATTACAATGCACTGATGAGAACAATGCAAACATAATCACCTCTAAAGTTTCATTTCCCATGGAAGAAATTGGGAAGAATGAACAAAAATGAGTTGCAGAAAAATGGAAAAACTGTCAAACTGGTAATTAGCACAAATATATTAGAAAGCAACATAGTATTACATTAATGAAGTGACCAGAATTTTCATACTCTAACCCAGAATAGGGTTATAGCTGCTAGGCATATGCCACAAAACAGAGGATAATGCAGAAAAAAAATTCCCATATATACATTTATAGAAGCAAAGCACTAATTATGAAATAATTATCCCTCAATTACAGAATGACTGGGCAAATTTGGTAAATGCATATAACAAAATATTAATGCCATGAGAGTAATACTCAATAACATGAATTCAGAAAGGCAAGAGGAGACCAATATGAATTATTGTACAATAAAATCAGCAGAAGTAAAAATACACACATTAACTACCAAAAAAGTAAATGGAAAGTTCAAAAAACTAAAACTGAGTACTGTGTTTATTTTAAAGGCCAAGAGAGAACAGAAACATACTCCATTGCATATGTTGTTGTATACTATTGAGATGCTAGTTGATTTTAGTGAATTACTTTTTTATTTTTTATATATTTTATTCCTTGATGCAAAAAAGTAGGCAGTAAGAATGAAAAACTATTTAAACACTTTTATATTACATTTTGCCTCATTCTCTCTTCTCTAACTCCTTAAAAAACAAACCAAAACAAACCAATAACCACAAACCCTTCTTTTGTCTTGTCTTCTCAGAGTTGTGGTATTTCCACTAGGCCTACCCAACTTTCACTGAGAATCCTAGTTATTATCTTTCTTTGAAATAGTAGATGAAATCCATCTTCTGTTTTGTCCTTACCTAGGCACACCCTTAACACATCTTGTTCTGGGTTTTCTTCTCTTCCAGAAATGTGTATTTTCTTTGTGAGAAAATGTGAGCCTTTCGAAGATGAATGAAAACAACTCCAATTTTATTAAAACTTATAAATTGCATTTTAAAAGTTATAGAACAAAATATATATCAATAAACATTAAAATTGCAAGAGACTTTCTTAAAATGCATGAAAGAGGTTTGCAGGTAAAATATGGAAACTATTAAAATGTCAAAGGAAGACACATGTCACCATTTCAGAGCTGTTGAAAAAAGGAACCAAGAAGGATATTCAAATAATTCTGTTTATATGTAATAAATAGTCGTTGACCATTAGTTACGCTCAGTTAATGGTTTCAATTTTTTAAAAAGTAACATTTTAAAAATTCTTCAGCTATGACCATGTCTTATATCATCAAAGTTAAATTCTTTTGAGATTGTATGCAAATATTTTAAAACACAACTAGAAACTACATTTCCCATTATCTGAATGTCTTGTTTAATTTACAAGATATATAATTTGGTGGAAGCATCAAAGTGTGCCTTTTCATATTTGTTATTTCCATGAATATGACTCAAAAATGAGTGCAACTGCCTACTTTAGCATATGTATATTCTTTCCCACTCACACTATGCTATGCACTTCCTTTGGTATTGCCCAGAAACATTATTTTTTTCATGGAACATGGGAAAAAAAAACAGAAGTATTTATATAGCCTGGTATAAAGACTAATTGGTGTCAGCCATTTCTAAGATTGTTAGATAGGATTGTCATGTGACTAAAATATGTTTTTTTTTTTTTATTTTGAGACATGAACCACAGAAGGGGGTGAATAAAAGTTATGAATTCATCAGAATTTAATGAATATTGTTTAAGTATTGACTATGGAAGGCACTATGCTTACTGACACTGATAGGACCAAGATCTACCAGATTTCTTCTTTCTTCTCTCCCTTCCCTCCTATCCTCAGCCTCAGGTCTTAGGTCATTATAGAATCCCTGAACCTGACAAAACCAAGATTTTATTGGACTGTCCATAGGGAGACATTAAAACTGTGCCTCCTTTGATTTTCCCTCATTCCTCTCCAGGCTCAACTTCAGATTTGCTTTACCATGTTTCAGAAACTTCATCCTGAGAGATTACTCTAGCATCTGAATGTAAACACTAAAAGTAGGCTCTTTCACTGCAGCCTCTCCATCTGATTGGAGAGCTCCTACTAAAATTCTATTTAAAGCAATTGTCCATCTCTTCTTTTTTCTGAAGCCTACACTCTAGACTACCTTGTCTGTTCATTCCTACCTTAATTCCACAGCCATCCTTTTTTAATTTTCCTTTGTGTATTGTCTTTGACATGCCTGCCCCAATCTAATAGACTCTTCTTGAAGGTATGGATTGATTTTCTTTTTTAATTTGTTTTTCTAGTATTTGGCTATGCCTGGAAAATAGTAGCTCTTCATAAATGTTGAATGACTGTTGATGTATCTTCCTTGTGTCTTCTAACTATGTTGATAAAGTCTCTTGGTCACATAGGGGCATAAAAGCTCCATCCACATAATATTCAAGCCATTCAGACGATGCATCACCAAAAACCATAAGGGTCACTATATACTGCCTTGCTAACCAGACTTATTTTTAAATGGAGAAGAGTTGGCAGGAAAGAAAGAAGGAATCTACTCCAGTTACACATTACTTTGTATCATAGTTCTGTTAGAAATAAGTAAACTTCCTTTGATTAAATGCTCAATGGCTCATGAGTGTCTCATTTCTTTATAATGTCAAATATGAACTTAAAATGTATTCTAACATTGGACATAGTCAGCTCAGATTATGCGTAAGTTGGTAAAAATGTGCTGCAACTTTGTAAGACAGGCCCATTGAAGGGCTGAATATAACACCTAAGTACCCTGTGATGCCCCAGTTAGTGAATGGAAAGATCTCTCAGGCTCCCAGTCAATGGAATGTTAGAGTAAATTGCCATAAGGGCAAAGAAAGGGCAAAATTCAGTATATCCTGGTTGATGGTGGCTGTCCTGCAGAAGTTAGCCTGTCAACATAATAAGAATGAAAATAAAAAGCTCCAGTGCATTAAGTAACCAGAAACAGAGAGTTTGGCTTTTTAACAATATTGAAGTACCAAGGAGGAGCTAATGGAATTGGTCACAACACAGCTAAAGTGATTTCTCAGGATAGAGGTGGGAAGCTACAGATCAATTTTAAGAATTGTCAATGGGAGGTTTTTTTTTTTGTTTGTGTTTTTTTTTTTAATTTTCTATGGTTAGTTGGGTTTTTGTTTCTTTTTGCATCCTGTTTTGATCAGTGCCTTTAGAAAGTGAGAATCAAAGTGAGGAAGAAACTTTGGAACCCCCATGTAAAGGGGAAAAAATTATCAAATTATAAAATAAAACCCCAAAGATTTATTACTCAATCTTTCCTCTTCTCCCCATCTTGACCCCTTGTTGAACCAATTCAGTCCCTACATTGTACTCTGCTCTTGAATCACTACCCCTTTATATTATTGCCATTTACACCCAGGTAAGCCTGAGTTTGGATTATTCCAACCATTCATTGCCATCACACATGATTTTGATCAAAAAGAGAGAAAAAATATCCCTAGGTTCACTACAAATTTATGTTATGCAAATTGAATTAAACTCTCACGAGGGCAAGGCTAACCTACTTTAATATCTTTTTTTCCCCCAAGCTCACTTATACCACTTTCTATATAGCAGCTCTTCCAAATCTCTTTATCTCTCCTCAAACTTCCCATGCCTACCTACTCCCTTTCACTCTTAGCTAAAAATCATGAATCGTATTTTACACAAAAACAACAGACAAACCCAAAGACTTCAGCTTTTTGGATAAAAACTCACTATTTGACAAAAACTGCTGGGAAAATTGGAAATTAGTATGGCAGAAACTAGGTATTGACCCATACCTAACACCCTATATCAAGATGAAGTCAAAAATGGATTTATGATTTTGACATAAAGAGTGATATTATAGGCAAATTAGAAGAACAAAGGATAGTTTACCTCTCAGATCTGTGGAGAAAGAATGAATTTGTGGCCAAAGATAAACCAGAGTACATTACAGAATGCAAAATGGATACTTTTTATTATATTAAGTTAAATTTGTACAAGCAAAACCAATACAGACAAGATTAGAAGGAAAGCAATAAACCAGGAAAACATTTTTATTTTCAAGGATTCTGGTAAAAGCCTCATTTCTAAAATTGACTCAAATTTATAAGAATTCAAACCATTCTTCAAATGATAAATGATAAAATGATATGAACAGACAATTTTAGATTAAAGCATGGAAACTATTTCTAGTCATATGAAAAGGTGCTCTAAATCACTATTTATCAGAGAAATGCAAATTAAGACAACTTTGAGGTACCACTACAAAACTCTCAGATTGGCTAAGATGACAGGAAAAGAAAATGACTAATGTTCGCAAGGATGTGGCAAACTAGGACACTAATACATTGTTGATGGAGTTGTGAATTGTTTTAACCATTCTGGAGAGCAATTTAGAAATATGCCCAAAGAACTATCAAAATGTGCATTCCCTTTGATCCAATGGTGTTTCTTCTGGGTTTGTATCCCAAAGAAATCTTAAAGGAGTAAAAGGGACCCACATGTGCAAAAATGTTTGTAATAGTCTTTTTTTTTTTTTTTGTAGTGGCAAGGAATTGGAAATTGAGTGGATGCCCATCAGTGGGAAAATGGCCGAATAAGTTATGGTATATGAATGTTATGGGATATTATTGTTCTATAAGAAACGATCAGCAGGATGATTTCAGAGAGTCCTGAAGAGATATGCATGAACTGATGCTAAGTGAAGTGAGCAGAACCAGGATATCATTGTACATAACAGTAGTAAGATTATATGATGATCAATTCTGCTGGATATGTCTCTTTTCAACAGTGAGATGATTCAGGCCAGTTCCAATGATGTTGTGATCAAAAGAGCCATATGCACCCAGAGAGAGGACTGTGGGAACTGAATGTGTATCACAACATAGTATTTTCACTCTTTTCTTGCTGTTTGCTGGCATTTTATTTTCTTTCCCATTTTTATTTTACTTTTTGATCTAATTTTTTCTTGTGCAGCATGATAATTGTTGAAATATGTATGGATGGAAGAATTAACATATATTGGATTACTTGCCATATAGGGGAGAAGGTAGGGAGAAAGAAGGTAAAAAAAAAAATTGGAACACAAGGTTTTGCAGTGGTGAGTGTTGAAAATTATCCAAGCACTTGTTTTGAAAATAAAAAGCTTTAATAAAAAAAGTAAAGAAAAAAGGGGAAAAACCTTGTAAACATTTTCCCTGAGCTTCTTCTTTCCCTCTCTTCCTCATCTCCTTTCATTCAGGTGACTTTTGCTATCCTGTTCTCCTTTATCCTTGTTTCAAATGATGAAGTTGCCTTACTCATCATCAAATCTATATTTTTCAAGTGATCCTATTCTGTCTTGTCTCCTCCAACAAATTGCCCTCTCAGTCATCTTCATAATCTCTCTCTAGCTCACTTCCTTCTTTATTAAATAAAAATATCCATATATTCCCATCTTGGAAAGATCTCTCACTTGACTCTACAATTCTCATTAATTATCAACCTAAGCTTCAAGAAAATGTTGACTACAATAGTTGCTTCTACTATTTCCTTTCATTTTCTTCTTAACTCTTGAAAAATCTGAATTTTTACCTTATTATTTCTCCAAAGGTGCTAATGACCTCCAATCAACTTTTTTCAATCCTTATTCTCCTTAATCTTTCTATAACCTATAACACTATTGGATAATTTCTTCCTTAATAACATCTCCTTTTAAAATATTTAGGACAAAGTGTGGAGGCAATATTGCAGGAGACTAAGCAAGTCTTTGAGCTCTTCCTGGCTTCTCTAAGATCAACACCAGATTAAGCCTCTGAACTGGTTTTAGAGTAAAAGAAACCACAAATATTCAGATTATAACAAATTTTCAGAAGATATTTTGGAAGAACTTCAGAAAAGTTTTGGTTCAATTAGGCATGGGTGGAGAAGGGAAGCCTGCCTAGTGTAAGTGCAGCACAGGGATCTAGAGTGGAGTGGCTTCCATGTGCTGGGGGAAATCTACTAGGTTTTCTTAGTGTTGGCTACTCTGTCTTAGCTGAGAAGCCAGTGCATCAGCAGATTATCTTTGAGACATCCAATGAAACTACAAAAGGCCAAAAGTGATCCCCTGAATCACAGAATAATGGGGGACATGTCCCATGTCTACCAGTACAGGAAGGAAGTCAGCAGCATCCATTGCAGGGCAGTGTGAAGCTCACTGTTGCCTGTAGTGGAAGCTTGGGACAGTCTCCCCTCTACCCTAAAAGCAGATTTCAACCTTTTAAAATGAGCAAAAAAGCAAAAAAAAAAAAAAAGCAAGGAAGAGCAGACTTCAAAGCCTGAGGTCACTAAAGGCAAAACATAGGGGACCCTTGACCCTTTTATACCACTTTACTCCTGGACAGTAGTCCTTTATTCCTTTATTTAAAATACAATCCCGAAAACTAAGTCCTGTGTTCAAACCCAATTTTTACTTCCAATTCTCTTTAATTAATCAGTTCAACCAACCAATCAATCAAAAAGTACTTACCAGTCACTCATTATTTGTCCGACATTGTGCTATCAACTGACAGGGTGAAAGGATGTTACAAATACAATAAACAAAACAATCTCTACTCAAAGCAAAAAAAGATTAATCTTTTTTTTAACTGATATTTTTGCTATATCAATTCTCTGTCCAGAAACTACTTCTTTTTTCCTAAGAAGGTAGATATTGCCATTGTTTTAAAGATCTGTATGTTCTTTTCCTGCCTGCCACTTCAATTGATCTACATTATTCTCCAACACCACATTCCACCCTAAGCAAAAAAAATGTAAAATGGGATTAATTTGTTTTCTGACACCCTTGCTCCCACTTTATCCTTTAACCTTTTCCCTTAAGCACAAATCCCTCACATATCTAGTGCCCTTATTTTGCAGCTGACAGAGTCCCTTTTCCCACAAAGAAAAAGTGTTTTTCTTATGCTACAAAAAGGTACTTATTTTTGTTTAGAGAAAGCAAAGCTAAAGCCAAAGATATGACTCTCTAATAATGAAGATATCTAGATATCCTAATATCTGAAGAGAAGGCATTATGACTCTCCAGAGTAATTCTACAGCTCTTAAAGCATAATACAAAGATTAAAGATTCCTTTTCTTCCTCATTAAAGACTCCTTTGCAAGATAATCACAATGCATCCTAAGGAGCAAATATCCTAACTTACTTGTCATACTTATTGCCGCCTTTCTAAATTTAGACATACTATTCCTCCAGAACAGAAAGTGTCTCTTTCCCTCTACCTATCCAAAACCTATTTCAGCTTTCAAGACCACCTCACACTTTACGTCATCATGGAAGTTCTTCTGGATTATGACAAAATGTCATGATCTCCCTCTACTCAGAACTTGTACAACAATTATTTACTCCCAAGTTTTTAATATGGATTATTATTCTATGTTCATAGGTATTAAATTCATCTCTTTAATCAAAATAATGGAATAAAAATATAAATGATTTTAGAAGTCATTTGTTCTTACCTCACAAAAGGAGGAATTTCTCCTATTTTATCACTTGCATATAGTCATCCAAACTACAAAAGCAGGTTCCTATCACATATTTTGAAAAGAAACTCACAGTGACCTTCAAGCTAAAATCCTTTGTTTGGAAAACTCTAAGCAGTCACTTAAATCTTTTGACCTTCTATTAAAGTTTATGGACACTTTATTATAACTATTTTGAAATGCATGAAGTATAATTCATAGGAATAATTATAAAACAGGTAGGTGATTCAGTGGATAGAATACCAGGCCCAGAGTCAGGAAAATGTGAGTGCAAATCAGGCCTCAGATACTTTAAAAGCTGTGTGACTATGGGGAAGTCACTAAGTTTTCTTTGCCTCAGTTTTCTCATCTATAAAATGAGCTGAAGGAGGAAGGAAGGAAGGAAAGAAAAGTATCTATACCAAGAAAGAGCCAAAAGATGAACACGAACACTTGAACAACAACAAAAGGAAGGATGATCATGATGGTAATGATGCAAAGGAAACCAATTTTATTAGAATATAGTTATCAAAATGTATTTTAAAAGGAAACTAACTAGCCAAACAGGTTAAGGATTTCCTTTTAACCTTTGGGTTAGAATAAAACTTCTTACTATTTCTTAGAAAAGAATGCAAATAATTGTAAAATCTCTGAGAAAGCCAATAACAGGGTCTTGATCACAGAAGATCACCAACTAAGACCCTCAGTCTTGTCTCAATAGAGGAGCAGATTAGTGGGACAGCCTCCAGTCTCAGCTCAGAAGACAAATTTCGGAAATCCAGACTGTTTCTTGGAAAAAGCAGATAAAGCTACCTCCTGTCAAGGGACCCCTGTGCTCAAAGTCAAGCTCAGAGCTTCAGGGAAGCTTGGGGATAGTTCCCCCATTACACCCAGGAGCACAGCTCAACCATGAAAGTTACAAAATAGGAAATAAAAAAGAGAAAGAAAGATAATTATCAAGAAATGGAAAAGAAATTTGAAATAGAAAGTTACTCTGGTAACAGGGAAGACCAAAACACCAACTCAGATGAAGAGAAAATATTCACATGGGAAATCTCAAAGAATAGTATGAATTGGTCTCAAGCTCAAAGAGGATTTTTGGAAGTATTCATAAAACATTTTAAACAGCAAATAAAAAAGTTAAAGAAAAAATGAGAAAAGAAATGAGAGGTATGCAAGAGAGACAATAGCTTGTAAAAAGAAGGAAAAAATTGACTAAAGAAAACAATTCCTGAAAAAATACAATTTGCCTAATGCAAAAAAAAGGTCATTGAAGAAAACACCTTGAATAGTAGAATTAAGAACTCATTTCTAAAATATATAAAGAATTGTGTCAAATTTATTAGAATGCAAGTCATTTTCCAATTGATGGTCAAAGAAATGAACAGATAATTTTCAGATGAAATTAAAGTCATCTATAGTCATTTGAAAAAATGCTCTAAATTACTATTGATTAAAGAAGTAAAAGTTAAAACAACTCTGAGGAGCCACTTCACATCTCTCAGATTGATTAAGATGACAGGAAAATATAATAATACATTTTGGAGGGGATGCAGGAAAACTGGAACACTAATTCATTGATGGTAGGATTGTGAAATTATCCAACCATTGTAGAGAGCAATTTGGAACTATACCCAAAGGGCTATAAACCTGTGCATACCCTTTGATCCAGCAGTGCTACTACTCAGTTGGTATACCAAGAAAATCATAAAGAAGGAAAAAGGAGCCACCTCTCCAAAAACGTTTGTAGCAGCTTTTTTTTTTTTTTTGTGGTAGCAAAGAATTAGAAATTGAATAGATGCCCATCAATTGGGGAATGGATCAATAAGTTATGGTACATGAAAGTAATGAAATATTATTGTTCTATAAAAAATGATGAACAAGTTTATTTTAGAAAAGCCTGGGAAGATTTACATGAATTGATGCTGAAAAAACAAGTAGAACCAGAAATACATTGCACCCAGTTACGGTAAGATTTTGTGGTGATCAGCTATGAAAGACTTGTTTATTCTTAGCAATTCTTTGAACAAAGGCAATCCTATCAAACTTTGTTTGGGAAGCTCCATCTGCATCCAGAGAGAGAACTATGGAGACTGAAATTAACTCAACACATTTTCCCGCCCTTTTCTCCTGTTTTGTTTGTTTGTTTGTTTGTTTTTTCTCCTCCCTTGTGATTTTTCCTTTTAGTTCTGATTTTTCCCTCCCAACATAATTCATACAAAAATATGTGTTAAAAACAATAATAATAATTTTAAAGGGGAAATGGGAATTGCTCTTAATGCTTAAAATAAGTATAATAAATGAAAATAAATTCTATGCTGCTTTTACAGTAGGTACATGATAAATATGCTGCTAAAATCTGGTTGAGAAATCAACGATCTTTGAATTTGTATTTTAGAGGTACCAAGTTAAGTTTCAAAATTCTTTCTCCCTAAAACTTTTGTCAGTATTTTTCAACCTGAACATGCCTTACTCCTTAACATTATACTCATCTAAGATAGTTTCTGATTGCCTTTTAACCTGAATTCCCTCCTACAGACTCATTTAAAGGTGTTAAATTCCCTTCTTAAATAAATTGTTCAGCACTCAATATGATATTGCAGATGTGTCTGGACAAATGGGATGAACACCTCACATTTTTCTCATATTATATTTTAATTAATCTATGATATTTGGTCACTCCATTGCCCTATTTACTCATGTTGAGATTTAATTTACCAAAGCACTGTCTTCTACTTTGTAAGAATTAGTAGGCCCAACCATGGTTCATCTCTCTTATGCTTTATAATCGATATTTTTAAACATAAAATAGGAATTTTCCTTTTTCATTGTGATACTACATCAAGTAAGAAGAGGGAAGCATATTTTGTCAATACTGTATCAAAGAAACATCTCGAGTTTTTGTTTTAGTGAACTAAATCAATGACACATAGACTTGAGGAAACCAAATGCAACATTGGGCATTAAGAGGATAAAATTATATAGAATTAGAATGATGATAGCTTTGAGAAGCCTTCTCCTGAACTTACTTTGAAGTTATCTATTTGTATATGAACTACCATCTCCACTTTTAGTAGAATATAATTTTTGAGTCAAGATTACAAACTCCTCGAGGACAGGGATGGTCTTAATTTTTTGTATTTGTATTCTCAGTGCCTAGATCAATTCCTGGGATACAATATGCATTTGATAAGTCAAATAGTATTTTTTCTTCCTATTTTTAGTAACACATCTTGACACATTGAACATTGTATGTATTTAATAAATTCTTGATGAATTAAATTGAAAGGGGAACTACTAGGAATACCAATTAAGAGGTCACAATAATACAAGCAAGAATTAATATAAGTTTTCAATTTACTGGAGATGTCTTGAATAAAAAGAAGTGGAAAGGATTTGTGAAAGAAAAATTGAGAGGAATGTGCCCTCAGACATGGAGGTGGGTTGAAGAGATAGAGAAAAGTCAAGGGTGTCTATGATGTGAAGAAGATAAATCAGTGGAAAGATTGTATCACAGTCTCCAGAAATAAGAAATTTTGGAAGCAAAGTAACTTTATGAGAGAAAAATGAAATATTCAGTTTTTATTATCCTGATTTTGATACTCTCATGGGAAATCTAAATGATGATGTTTATCATATACTTATAGATTTGAGACTGGAATTTCAGGTGAATTTGTATCTTCCTATACAAGCTGGCTCAGACAACCCAGGGATTAGTAATTATAAGATAGAAGGGTTGGTGAATAGTCATTTCAATGAGGAGCTGAAAATCCTCATTTTTTCTCGATTTTCGTTTTATGTGATGAAACAAATCATCAAGAAGCGATTTTGTATTTAGAGAAGTTCCTTTGGAAAAGATGGATAAGGAAGTATATTATTAAACACACAAATAAAGAGTTTGAGAAGATATAATGATTATTAACAAATAAACCTACCTTCTCTTCTTTATAAAATCTTTGTATAATGGTCAATGAACACATCAGGGGTAAAGTTGATGAAAATATTACAAAGAAAGAGAGAGGTTTAACTGACATCATTAGTAACACAAATCACCGAGGAGAAGTAATAATATCAGATCCCTCATACACTTATTAACCAAATAGTGAAGTAAATTTAATCTTTCAGTGCTGATGAAATATTTCAATATGTTGCTTCTGTTATGCAAAAAGCATTCTGTTAGATAGTGGGAAATGTATACTCAAAATCTCTTATGACATTGGGTTTCCAATACATGTTTTGATATATACAAGATACCATGAATGATATAATCATGTTATTTTAACAACTCTGATTATCAATATCAAGGGAAGTGCAAAACAAAAATACATGTTATCATATATGTATTCACAATATGTATCTCTAAGTGTTATGGAAAATGTCTGAGATCACATTCCTCTCAATTTTTCTTTCACAAATCCTTTCCACTTCTTTTTATTTAGGACATCTCCAGTAAATTGAAAATTTCCATTAATTCTTGCTTGTATTATTGTGACCTCTTAATTGCTGTTCCTAGTAGTTCCCCTTTCAATTCAATTCATCAAGAATTTATTAAACACATACAATGTTCAATGTGTCAAAAATGTTTGTTACTAAAAATAGCAAGAAAAAATAGTATTTGACTTATCAATTTGACTAGATATTTCAAGAGATTGAATACTAAACTTGGATTCAGGAATATCTAAGTTCACATCTTGACTCAGAAACTAACTGTAAGACCCTATGTAAGTCCACTTTATTTTTCTTATCTTCAAAGTGGATATAATAGCACTTATGTTTTAGAGTCACTGTGATGTAATTAAAATTTCATAATATGCATAAAACACTTTGCAAATTTTCCAATGCTAAGTAAATATTATCAAAATTATCCTTAATTATTATTTTTACTTACATCATAATAGATGAAAGATTTCTTATAATTAAAGATAGATTTCTGTTTCTACAAGATATTATTCTGATTGTATCAAATTCCAGAAAGCATAATCCTCAAAGAGATCAGCAACTACTAAAAGTAAATGTCTATAAAAACACACAGGGGGAGAAAAGTAAGTGAAGAATACAAAGTAGAATTATATCATATTGAGTTCATCAACATTACAATTCTCTTAGACAGGTCCTATGATTTGACTAGAATCTTGAGAGCATACCTAAAACCTATCTGGATCACTATAAAATGAATGGGTTAGACTAGATCTCTAATTCATTCTAAGTATACATTTCTATGATATTATGATTCTAGTTTTATGTGTTCACACATAGTGTTGAGGAAAAATATAATTTCTATAAAAAGTTACAGTAGAAAATAAGGTGAGTGACTTAGTGATTTGGTTAGCTCCTCAAGTGAATAATTTTTTTTCTAGATGACTTTAGTCTGCTCAGAGCCCCTAACATAGTGTGAAATGGTAAGATGAATGAATAAAAAGAGAAAATGCTAGCAGGTAATTTGCACATTCCAGCAGAATATTTACAAGGATAACAACCCTGATAGGATGAAGAAATTATTTGTAGTCTCTCTTCAAACCCATAGCAGGAATTTCAGTAAGTAAACAGAAACTTGTAAAACTGTTCACAAAATAATTAAGATTTATCTTGCAGTGTTATAACCAAAATTGCAAAGTCTTTCTCAAAATGTTCATAATGTTAGATATGCACATGAAGCCTAAATATTAAAAGTACAATTCAAATCAGTTGTTATATGAAAAGTTGTGAAATTTAATTATTGCATAATTAAGAGACTTTGATTTGCAAATATGTATGATTTTATATATTGCAACATTTAAGAAATATGAAAAAGTAGAATCAAATATTTACCTCTTCCAAAAAGGAAAATCCACTTGTCTTAAGCTTCTACAGGCTAATTTATGTTCAGACAATATTCATTGTTGTTCATACTGACCTTTTATGCTGTCTTGAAGGCATATAAATCCAGATGATTTCCTATAGAGACAGAATTATGAGAACTACATAAATGGAGAAAGGAGTATTCTATTATTTTTCTCTCAATCTTAAACAGTTGGCTGAATATCTCATCATCAATATGTGAATCAACTGACCCATTATTTAGTTAAATTACTAATTGAAATATTTATAAATTCATTAATTTATAATGATCAGCAATGGTAGCAGGAGCCACCATCATTCTTAATGAAAGTTTACATTAATTTAAATATCATGGAAAAAAGTTTACATTTTCTTTAATTTCAATGTCTTATAGGCATTATGAAATAAAATATTAATCATTTTCCACTTTGTTAGAATTATGTAACTGTTTAAACCAGATGTTAATAGTCTACTCGTCCACTAGCTTGGCAGTTTCACTTATCCTATATAAGCTTCACAATCACATGAATGAGATTACAAAGCTTTTCAGATTTTTTAAATTAATGACATCATACTCTGTTGTATATTGGCAGACTTAGGGCATTTCTTTGCTCAGGAACAGTTTGTTGCCAACTGGGAAAAAAAGTTGGGTCAACACAACTTTGGAAACAGTGGAATAGAAAAGAAGTGAGCAGCTTTCAGAGATTCAGTGTACAGTACCACATTTGCTGATAAGGGACAGAAGCCTAACACACATCAAGAATGATTTAATGAAAATGATGAGGAGATTCAGAAACTGCTAAATGAAAAATAAGAAATTCACAGAGTTTACAAGAAGGATAGTTCATCCAGCTCTAAGATGTTATCATTTAATTTCATCAAAAGTGAAGTTTAAGCAAAGATTTAAAGATGAAGGATTCTTGGCTCAGATGAAATTCAGTTTTACACTGATAGTAACAATCCAAAATACTTTTTCAATGTCCTGAAGGTTATTTGTAGGCCAAAGACTTATGATGCATATCAATTACTCAGTGCTAATAGAGTCATATTGATTAGTGATAAGGACATGATCTTAGAGAGATGAACTGAATATGTCCACAGTGTTATTAACTATAATTAATCATTGCTGAACACATTTACCGTTTACCTCAGGTTGGAGTGATTCGTCTCTGGCCAAAATTCCAAATGAAGAAGAGGTTTTAAATAACATTAAGCTCCCTAAAACTCACCTGTGATTATTCTATCCTAGGTGATATTTATAAGGTGGGTTCTATAGTGCATATAAAAGCCAATGGAAATGTTCTGGATTATATGACAAAAGGAAGTCATTCCATAGGAATTCAAGGATGCTTTATTGTACATCCCTATAAAAATAAAGGAAATTGTGTCCTTTGACAATCACAGTGGGTGTCTCTCTTTGTCATTACTAGAAAGATTCTTGGCAGAATGCTCCTTAATATTCTGATACTTCAACCTTGAAGATGGTCATCTATGTGAGAGCCTATATGGCTTCAGGAAGAATCAAATAATGTTCAATATGGTGCTTGCTGCCCAACAAGTCCAGGAGAAGTACCAAGAATAGGAAAGAGGTCTGTACACAAGGCTTGTCAATCTGGCCAAGGACTTTGATGTTGTAAGTCACAAGGGTTTATAGAAAACTACTCAAAATTTAGTTGCCTAGAGATTCATCATTATTGTACATTAATCTCATGATATGTTGTTAGTCTGTGTTCTTGGTAATAGATGATTTTTTTTTACTATCCCAGTTGCCAATAGAGTGAAACAAGGTTGTGTGCTTGCTGCCATGTTTTTAGAATATTTTCAATTGTCAGACACCTTCAATAAGAATGAAAACGGTATCAAGATCAGCTATCATATTAATGTTAACTATTTAACTTGAAAAGGCTACAAACCAGTATTGGAGGGAATGTTGGTGCATCATTTTTTTTGGTTGCAGATGATTGTTCTCTCAATGTGGCCTCTGAAAGTGAGATGCAACAAAGAATGGATTTATATTCTGATGTTTGTGTCAATTTTGCCCTAACAATTAACATTAAAAAAGCAAAAGTACTCTACCAGCCAGCACCACTTCAGTTATATATGGATCCACTGGTTATTGTAAATGAATATATTTTAATACTGTGGATAAGTTCATTTATTTAGGCAGGATACTTTCTAAGGATGTACACATTGATGAGACTGATGCATGCAGAACTAGCACAGTGTTTGGAAAGAAACCGTGGGAGAGAAGAGTTAATATTAAGACTGATTATGAAACTAAAGGTGTACAGAGTTCTTGTGTTGATGTCACTGGACAATATACCAAGTGTCATGCTAAGAAATTGAAGTGCTTCCATTTGAATAGTCAGTCTTAGGAAGATTTTGAACAATATCTAGCAAGATAAGATAACACACACACAGACAGATCCTTTCCTGAACTAAACTGCAAAGCATTCAAACTCTACTGCAAAGAGCAACTCCAATGATCTGGTTAGCATAGTCAAATACCAAATATATGCTTGCCTAAAATACAATTTTATGGAGAACTAACACAAGGCAAGTGTTCCTATAGTGGTTAAAAGAAGGAGTACAAAGGATCTTTGAAGAATTTTGGAAGTGATTGCATAAAATGGAAGATAATTGGCAAAAAAAACAAAAAACAAAAAAACAAAAAACAAAAACAACTTCCCAAAATAATGTGCCCTCATCAAAAAAGGTTCTATGAACAAAGTAGAATTAAAGTAGCTCCAAAGAAACATGAGATGCTCAAATTTAGATAATCCATCCCAGTTTCACATAGATTATTTGTGCATATATGTGGAAGAACATTCTGAGTTCATAGTGATCGACTCAGCCATGGTTGGACACCGATTGGACACGGTTGGACATGGATTATAACTCCCTTCTAACATAGTCATGATATTTTGTTCCTCTATGAGAACAAAAAACAACAATTCATTAACCAAACACATTGTACATGAATTCACAGCCACATTATAACATGTTGAGAGAGATAATCAATTGAGAGCATGTCTTGGTGGTGTCAGTGGGTCACGAGTTCAGGTTTTACCCATGACTCCTATCAACTGTGAAGACCTGAGTAAATTACTTACCATTTATGTATCCCAGATATTTCTCTAAAACAGTAAGGTTGCAGAATATTCACCAAATTTACATTGGTACAAAGAGTTTCTACAAAAAGTTCCTCAATATCAGATCTAGATGAAACATACTTATAGAAAATACAGGCAGAAAGTCAATAAGCATTTATTAAGTGCTTACCATATCCCAGATACTGTGCTAAATATTGAGGATACAAATGTAACTAAAAAAAAATCACACCATCAAGAAGTTTACAGTCTGATGGGAGAAGATATCACATATTAAGGAGCAGGAAAGATTGTGCTTGAAAAGGGGAGGAGAAATATAGGGTGAGATTCTGTATTTGGAATGATATATAAATAAATGTTGCAGAAGTATATATAAATCAAAATGGAGAGTTCCAGAAAGAATTCACCAATGAGAGAAGAGAACGAACAATGTGTAGAGGTATTTCAGAGTGAGAAAGTCCCAGGAAATAAGTTAAGTTTCAGGATGAAAAATACTGTTGATAAAGTCCAGACAATCAGAAACACAGCTTATAGGGAATGAAGCATATTGATTTGTTTTTTGAAAATTGGAGAAGAATGTGTAACCACCCACTCATATAAAAATTCTTGTTTTTAAAATGAATATCCAAGTTTAGGCATGCAATTTTTGACTGTCAGAATATTTCATTTTAACACATTTTGAAATTCTTTAATGCCAACCTTTAGGTAATTATTGCAAACTTCTTAATTTTTTTCTCCTTCCAGCACTTAATATGCAGTGCTTTAAAAATGTGTGATCTTTCTATCAATCTGTGATCATCGTCATTAATCTTTCCCAAACTTCTTTAATGGTAAGTGGTATCTATTTATTAATTCTTCTGTTTATATTTTATAAGCATATAGTTGTTTTCATATTTTTCCAACTAAACTTTGAGGGCAAGGACTGCCCCTTCTTTGCAGCTTTTGTTTTGTATCCCCACTGCTTAGCACAGTGTCAGCTACATAGTAGACACTTAATGAATGCTTGTGCACAAACTGAATATTTATCTCTATTTTGCAAAGGAACTTGAGCCTAAAAAAGAAAGGATTTGTCCAGGAAAGTAAATCTCAGACCTAATGAAAATTATGCTGGAATCTGAATCCAGGTCTTGATTGACTCTCAGTTAAGTCTTTCCTTATATTCCCTCTGAGATTAATTTCCCACTTAGAAATTCAACCTCTCATACTGTCCTGCATTAATATAGTACTAGAAGAAATTAGTCAGCAAATTATTATGCAAAATGCAAAGTTAATGTACTTCTCTAAGCAGCTAAGTTACAATAGACTAAGGTGCTGAAGAGACTGGCTTGTTTATGAGACCATGTTAAAGTTTTATTGTATAGTTGTGTTACTACATTTATTTCTTAAAATATAATATTAAAAATGATTATGCAGAGTATTCTGTATACATTATATTCCTCAAGTAACATCACATTTTGTTCAACTTTTATTTCTTAAAAAATATAAAATATTAAGTATTTTTATACAATGATATAAAAGAACACTAAACTTTAAATTCAATAGTGTTGCCAGTGAGAAATGAAATAAAATTACAAATAGCCAACGACCTTTATTCCTCATCTAGAAACTGGACAGCAGCCAAATGTTCTGGTATTAGTCCCTAGTTAGGTCATTTACCATGCTTCTATAGCTTCCCAGAGAAAGCAAGTTCAGTGTTCACTGATTTGGAGTTGTGATGTTTTATAATGTGTAGTATAACATGAAGTTATGAGCTATAACGAAGGCCTACGGGAGAATATTAGCACCATTTTGGAAGCTTAGAAAAGACTTATTTCTTAGTTATTTTAGTCCTTTATAATGCAGAGCTAACAATTAAAAGGATTTTATTTGACTGGGTAAATATTACTTAATTATGGAATATTAGGATATGAGATACATTTAATTCATAATTTTGGTCTATTCCATACTATTCTGATTTCAAAAACCTCTTCCAGTATTTTCATAAGTTAATGCACATAAAATATTAAGTTTCATTCTTTCTCAATAAAAATCCAAGATATAGGCATCTTGAATAAAATTTTATCTAATACTGCCATGCCTTGAGGAAGATAATTTCTAAGATTTCTTATATAATGTGCTAAGATAATTTTCCCAAATGGAGTTTCAACTATGTCATGCTATATGAAAAAGTTCTATGTTAAATTTAACACTATCTGACAATTTTTCATTCCCTATTTTCATTTGCATTTTTATTAGTGATCAATTATAAATGCAAAAGTGTCAAAGCATCCCTCACTCAGTTTATCCTTTTTTTCTCTAGTGAATTTTCAACTCATGAAGCCACTTCTAATATATCTTGAGAATATATGTATAAGGAGATATTATCCATACTTCTGTGTGCACTGTTTGTTTTAAAAGATATGTCATATATATTACACATATACACACATGAGCTAGTACATATATATACAACACATAAGCTAGTAACAGTGTTCTTTTTGAGATCTTCAATTTTTAGCTTTCTTATATGTATTTTAAACTATTTTATTATTTTTACTCTTTTCATTAGAAGTGTTCTTTTGGAACAACTATAATTCAGACTACCGCATATGTCTAAAAAGAAATACTTCATCCTCCATCTTAACTCCTTGACTTTCTCCAGAAAGGTGAGAAGTTGTTTATATTAAGGCTTTTGAAATGCCTTTTTCATTTTTTTATTAGAATTCTGAATTTTTTCAAAGATGTTTTTTAATCATTTAAATTATTGTGTAAATACTTTTACTTGTTCTTAATTTCAAAAAACCCTCTATTGCAGGACTGATCATTAGGTTAGTAATGAGGGTGACCTGTGTCTATACTTGGGCTGCAGGTGACAGGTTGATATAGTTGAGTATTGCTCAGAGGAAGTCATGGAGTGGCTGTCAGCCCAGATCTGCCTTTTTTCCCCATGCCATTCCTATTCAAGTGCTGCATTTAAGGTTAAAGGGAAAGGGAAAAGATAAGCTCTATACCATTTTATTGAAAATGAACAACTCTGCTTTTTATGGCCTGAAACAGACCTTAAGCTATTTTTTAGCAGTTATTCAGAATGAAGAAAAGGTGATGGTAACAATTCTGGCAAAGAATAGTAGAGATCTTTGCATACATTTGAAAACTGTGGATATATTCAGCGATTGGCCATACATAATGTTCTGCATTTTAGAAAGTCTTAAAGATTGCTGCCTTTATTCAGTGTCACCATCACTATAGGATTATAGTAATCTGCACCAGCTTTTGAAATCCTTCAGAGAATATAGACATGACCTAGGTAATCTTTCTGACTAATGCAAAGCAGTATGATGTTTTTTCATAATGTGTTGCCTACTCTGGTTCAGTCTTGCTGAAAATTGACCGTTTCCATAGAAAACAGTAAAGACCTAGCTTTTCTCTCAGCTTTCATCTGGAGAATGAATCTTTATTTTTATTCCACAAGACCTTCTTGGAAATAAGAACTGCTAGATTGTTATCTCTGAAAAGAGATCTTATTTCTTTGTTTCTGATTTCAAGAGACAGTTTTGAAGAAAACTAACATAATTTAATTATCAATAAATCAAAGATAGCTAATTTTCACTTTTAGAAATTTACATGAAATTTATGATATTTGAAAAATAGATGTGTTACTAAATTCCTCAGAATGGCTATGATCTTGCTGCCTGTGAGAAATATACTCCCAAAATTTGAAATACCAAGATAACCTATTCCAGAAAAAAAATTAAAGATTTATTCAAGATATAGAAATTTGACAAATTCATCCTCAAACTTTTCAGGGATCCATGTAAATAAATAAACCCACTTTGTTGTAAATTACATTTGCAATTGTGATTTTAAAACTTTTATTACACTAGATTTCAAACAATCCTCAATAATTATAGTGTCAAAGAGGTTTATCATATTGATGCCCATTTACCAGTACCCAGCTTTGTAGCTTTTGACCAGCAGTTGCAGGTTGGAAGTTGTTTATTTTCACCTCCAGAAGAAAGGGTCATCTTGGGATTTAAGTCTAGGACTAGATCATTCTGGACATGAGAATATATGCTGCTTACTTTTTTGTTATAGAAAGCAGCAGCATTTTTCTTAATGGTTTGTAATCAGAGAAGCTAAATTCACTGAGGAATGAAAACAAGTAATCAAATTAATGATCAGTTTTATAACATTCCCATAAACTTCATGGAAGTTTTATGCAGTTTGAATGAGTATTGTTTGATATTCAACATTTATATATAATATTACCTATCTCAACATGAAGAAAAAAAGGAATCAAAATAAACTTCTATTTTCCAAAAATGTCATACTAATCAACATATTCTTCTTATTATTATTAAAATATTAACTTATTAATCTATTGTGAATAAAATAGGATTTTTAGTTTTGTACCTGTAGTATGGATGTTAACAATGGATGTTAATAATGTTACATAGATATCGTGCCTTAAGATTTGCAAAGCACTGGTACACTTATCTCATTTGATTATTCCAAAAAGTCTATATGGTGGGTTTTATTACTGGACACATTTTATTGGCAGAAAAAAACAAGGTTCTGAGAGTTTAAGTGCCCTAAATAATCATGAAGTTAGCCAGTGTTCAGGCAAGATTCATATATATTTCAGAGCTGTGGTGATTTCACTCTGACATCTCACTGTAGATTATTTCCCTGACATTTTCTTACCTTGTTCCTCTTGTCATGAAAGGCATGCTTTTGTTTTGTTTTGCTTTGCTTTGCTTTTTTTGTTTCTGAAAGATAGTTATTTTGATTTAGAAGGGCGCTATGACCATGGTTCAAAATAAAGTTAACTGCTTATTTGTGAGGCTAGAATCCTTGGACTTCATGTAAGCATTAACTCTTGCAAAATGACTTAACTAACCACAAAAACTAAAATGAACAAATAAAAAACAATAATACAAAGTAGATCATGAATCAAAGGGAAAATGTTAAAGAATGAAAATGAAATAGAAAAGAAAAAAATATGCTCATATTCAAGATAAAATACACCTTTTGGACATTAGAAAGAATGATTGTATGAATCAATTGATTGTATGAATTTCACTAAACACAACAAATTCAAACAAAAATCTGAACAAAAATATCCCCCCAAACTTTGAAAACAAATATGGAATATGCTGGTGCCATGATGAAATGGTTAGCAATCTGGGATTTGAAAATATGGAAGAAAAAAAATTAAAAGATTATAATTCCAGACTGACCCTAATTGTATCAACAACCTATATAGTAAAATTCCTGACATTAAAAAAATTACATAAGAGAAACCCAATGTATCTCTTTGAATTTTACATTGTTTTACTATCATAAAAATAAAGTTTTATGACCTATTCAAGAAAAAGAGTAAATTAAGCACTCTGGAATTTTTCTTTAACTTTGTCACATTGTAAGAAGAGTATTTAATCAATTTCCAAGGATCACAGGATGTGTTTTGTCACTAAAAAATAACATATAATGCCATTTAGAAATAGATTGTGATTGGTAAGGAAATCAAAGTGAAATTCTTGGGCTGTGTATAAAACCAATAGTTAGTGCAGCAGTGATCTAAAAGAAATTACAATAATTAGATTGAAGAATAGAGTACTTAACTGAACTTGATAGATATCTTTAGATATTTGAAGATATAAGAATTAAACTGGTTTCTTTAGGTCCCAGAGACAAAATTTAAAAATGGATAGAATTTGAATTCAGACAAAGGTAAAATTTAATTAAGGAAAATTTTGTATACAAAAATAAAAGACTGATTTAGAAGAAGAAGATTTAGAAAACATCCTTAATTGGATGTTTTCATGCATTTTATTGGTTGTAGAATGGAATCCTGTACAGATATTTATTGTGCCTTTTAAAAATGCCATATGTGGTCTTTGAGGACTATTCCAATTTAGAGATTATATGAACTTATGATTTCATTAAAGAGAGAATTGACTTTACTTACATAGACTGACTTGGAAAAAATGTAACTATGTGGCATTTAGTGCTAGACTGATTTATCAGAAGGGTTGGGGAAAAAAAGGTATGAGAGAATTTTTAAAATACAGATCATTCAAATTCATAATTAAATAGGGAATGGAAAAGGGGGTTATGTCAAAGACATCAATATATCCAGCTAAGGGGACTGGAATAAAGATGTCATAATCTAATGAGAGAGACAATATGCAAACAACTCTATGTGTCTAAGTTATACAGGGAAAACTGGAAGAAGTTTCAAAAGGAAAGAATAATGAGTAGGTAATTGAATAAGATAGATAAGATGCAAGGATGTTTCTAATTCTCAGATTTGGAAATATTTTTTTCTTTTTATGGTTTTGAGGGTAAAATTGAGCAAAATAGATTTAAACCTTTTTAAGAAAACAATGGCTTTAAGACAATACTAAAAATTAATTACTTGGGAATTGTAGAAAAAAGAATAGGATTATATATTACAACATGACCATGTATGACAATGTATCTATGACAAATGGCACAAAGAAAAACATGAAATAACTTTCTGATTATTCATAGACATAGCATTCCAGATTTATATTATAATATGCTATCTCAAATTTACTACTACTCTTATAATCTTGGCCAAGTCATTGCTTCCTACTTTAGATATCTTTTCATTAAATAAGAGAATTGAAAGCCCTTTAAGGAACTTTCCAACTATATATACATGAGACCATTTACTACTCATTCAGCAAAGGAGCAAATTGCCTTAGAAGAAAGTCTAAAAGACTTAGATTCAGAATACATTTGCTGATTCCTATTTCTATTGCGTATTACTTAGGTGAATTCATTCAACTTCTTTGATTAAATTTAGCCATGAATAACTTTGCTAGTTGAATTGTGCCTCAGTTTCTTTGAATGCAAAATGGAGATTATGGTAATATTTGCATTGTCTGACTTACAAATCATCACCATTTACCACATCAAATGTGGTAAAGGTTTAAAATGATTTGTAATAGTATAAGAATATTGTATACATGCATATTTAAACCAATATTTTACAAAAGAGAATAAGGAGATTATTTAACAAAGATTAAAGTGGAGAAGTAGCATAACAGAAATGATTTTAGTAAATGAATCACCTACACAGAAAGAGACTATGCACAGAAAAATGATACAACTGTAAACAAGCCCTGCAGTTGCCTAGAAATCTTTTAGAACTCTCTCTCTTCTTCCCTATTTCTCTCTCTCTCTCTCTGTCTCTCCCCCCTTCTTCTTTCTCCTTCCATTTCCCTAGCCCTCACCCTCTACTTATCTGTCTCTCTGTCTCTGTCTATGTCTCACAGACACACACACACACAAGCACAGTAGAGAATAACTTACTGTCTTTCCTTATTAATTTCCTTGTAAATCCATCCTTCAAAAATTGTAGAAGCTAACTCAAGAAAATTATGTTCTGCATTTGATTTTGACCAAAAAGTAGGAATTGATAGCTAAAATTGAAATGATGGGATTCTTTTAGGAAGTGAGCCTTCCTTCCACCATCAATCTGCAACAGAGAAGCTTGGTAAATAAAGGCAAAGCCTGACCTGCACAATATATTTTAACATATCACATTTCACTTAGTTCAGAGGAAAGTAGGATCTCATGTAGTTAAATGCTTCAGGGAAAATTAGGGAAGGAGAGACAGGAAATGTTAAAAAAAATGAAATTCTAAAGACACAAGTGGGAAACAATTTTCCTGAGAAGGGAAAAGAAAAAGACATATTTGTCTGAAGAGGCAGGGAAGTCACCCATCAACTTGGAGTTTAAAGAAGGAATGTAAAGGAACAAAATTTAACAGAAAATAAATATCAGATTGTAATAAAGTCCTATAAAATAGTGTAAGGAATGCTAAAGTTCAGAATTAAAGGTGTTTATTGAAGGAAAGTTAAGGAAGCATAAGGGGGGTTTAAAATATTAAGAAAAGTGGGCATCAAAAAGGGGATAGAACCTTTGCTTGGAGTATATGAGATGATAACTAAGAACATAAATAAGGCAGTACTCAATTTTTATTTTATTTGTGTTTTCTGGGTAAATTGAGAATGATCTTCTCCCTAGTAATGACAGCAAAGGATGACTCATCAGAAGCTGATTGCTATGATAATTAAGAGAGCACATAAATGTCATTGATGAATTCAAGTGTTTTTCTCTGCCTTAACTACAGGAGTCCTCAAGAGTTATAAATAACTGATAGATTGTAATTATGAAGCTATGCTCAGTAATATCTGAAAGATCTTGGATAACAGAATACCACAAGGCAGAAGAAGGGAAAAGTTTGCCCTAATTTACACACACACACACACACACACACACACACACACACACACACACCACTCACAGACACACATGCACAAACACACCACACACACACACACACACACACCTTTTTAATACTAAGGGTCAGTAAGCACAGATTTCTTAGGGGGAAAATATCTAGAATGGATCGTTAATTAAATAGAAAACATTTTAAAAGGAAAATAATTAGAAAGGAAGACGTCTTATCAAAAACATATCATAACAGACTAATATCATTAGTTTTTTTTAAAGGATTCATACTCAAGGATGAAGTGAAAGTTTAACTCTAGTTAGCAAAAACCCTATATAAGTTCCCTGCCTCATTTCCTCTGGGCCAAATGGTTTTGAACAGGAGTTCCATTTGATTAGCTAGTCTAAACTCTCCACATTAAAAGATTAAAAACCAGTCTCTGTCTTGCCTCAGTTTCTCTGGCATTACACAATTTTGAATTGGGATATATGGATTAGATCATATTATAACTTTTCTGATTCAGAGATATTTGAATGATTAAAATCAAAGATAAAGTATTAATAGTTTACTGTCAATGTTGAAAGAGGCGTCCAGTACAATATCCAAGAGATTTGTGCTTGGTCATATATTGTTTATTTTATTTTTTCCAGGGACTTGTATAAAGATATTGCTGGTATGTTAGATTTTCCAGATGAAACAAAGTTTTCTGGAATAACTCTAAAAGTACATAAAAAAGTCAGCATTAAAAATGATCTTGATAAATTAGGGCATTTGGATGAATATTAAAAGAATGCCATTAATAGAGAAAAATATAAATTTTAGTTATTGTGTATAAAAATCAACTTTACAAGAATAAGATGGAGGGGAAATAGTTCTACAGAAGTTGCTCTAAAATATTTAGGTAATTTACAGACACATACACACACACACACACACACAGAGTTCAATATGAATTAGTGTAATGATCTTACAGCCAAAAAATTTAAAACATTGTAATTTGGGGTACTATAAGAGGGGTATATTGTTTAGGACTACAGAGATGATAGATAGTCTCCATGTACGGTGCATATCTTAGGCCTTGCTAGAGCACTATGTTCACTTTTGAGTACCCATCTTTAAAGACATTGATGGACCAGAATAGTGAATGTCCTTTATTTTTGTTATATGAGGATCAGCTCAAGAAACTTTGTACATTTAGCCTGGAGAAGAGAAAATTGAGAGTAGGACATGTTATCTTTCTTCAAGTGTTTCATTCACTATAGGAACCAGTCTTTTATTCTTTAAAAAATTATTAAATAATACAAGCATTTCCATAACAGCAGAATATTTTAAAAAACATAATTGCACATGAAACTGCATCTCTATTATGTAAAATTGCTACTTGTAAAATATACAATCAAGTCATTATGTAACTATCTTTTGTTTTCTTTTTATAATTTCCCCCTTCCATGATAGAGATGGCTACCATATGTATGTGTTTGTGTATATATATATATAGATATATATATGTATACACATATATATGTATATATACATAAATATTTACTTATGTTTATAGCATTATATATATTATATGATATATCATAAGTCATATGATATATATATATATATACATATTTTTGTGATTATATGTACAGTCATTTCATACATACTTCTCTTTATTATCTTTTTAT
Source organism: Myrmecobius fasciatus (assembly GCA_023553655.1). Lineage (NCBI taxonomy): Eukaryota > Metazoa > Chordata > Mammalia > Dasyuromorphia > Myrmecobiidae > Myrmecobius > Myrmecobius fasciatus. Next base: position 166,044 of record JAJPUD010001882.1, read on the forward strand.
ATTACTAATTATATTATGATCTCTCTCTGGATACAGATAATGTCAGAGTTATTAAACTGTTTATAACCTTTGAGCCAGCATTAAAATTACTAGTTCTATTTCCAAAGATGATTAGAGAAAGAGGAAAAGAACATATATGTTCTATAATATTTATACAAACACTAATTTTATATTTTATATGAGGGAAAAATAGAAACAATGAGTGGAAGTTGCAAAGTCACAAATTTAGCTTCAATCTTCAAAACAAACAAACAAACAAACAAACAAACAAACAAAAACAACAATTACAGCTGTCCAAAAGTCAAATGTTGTCAGAGTGAGTTCCTCCTCCTTGAAAGTTTTCAAATAAGGGCTAGAAGACCACATAACATGTATGTTATAGTTGGGATTGCTTTTATGAATGAGTTGCATTAGCTAGACCCTGACATACTTTTTAATTCTCAAAAATCTTATCAATAAACACCAGTAAATGATACCAATTTAAAAAAATTATTGAACTCTGTCATGTGCAAAAGTATACTTCTTTTAGATTCTGCCCATTTTTATTAAGTTAAATATACTTAGAAAAACTATTTTGCTAACATAAATTTAATTTTCTTAGGTTTGAAAACTTTTAACTAATTATTAAAAATTCTACAGAAAACTATTGGTCAGGGTATTAGATCATATACTACACAAGGAAATTTTCTGCCTAAGAGAATTGCAATTTTTTCATTCCAATTTTGGTGCAGGGTTAAGAGAGACAGATTGAGAGATTATCTTTCAAGTGACAAGAAATTTTAGTACTAGGATTGTGTATAAATTTGGCCTGGGAAGGTAGCAGTTAGGAAACTAACTTAGAGTTTAAAAAATAGAATATAAGTTATTGGAATTATTTTGGTTTTGTAGCTGAGAGGGTGGGGGTAATCTCTGATAATAAACTTCATATTGAAGTATTTTTCCCTGAGGCAATTGGGGTTAAGTGACTTGCCCAGGTTCACTCAGCTAGGAAGTGTTATGAGGTCTGAGGTCAAATCTGAATTCAGATCCTCCTTACTTCAGGGTTGATGCTCCATCCACTGCACCACCTAATTGCCCCTCATATTTAATTTTTATTTTCATTAAAAGCCTCATGGGTTCTCATTGGGTAGAGGTCCTGTCAATTATAAGTCATTAAGCTATGAGCATAATAGTGCAAATTTAAATTTTAATTTATTACCATTTAAACTAAGAAGCTGATGACCTTCTATTATAGTCACAAAAGTAAGGAGTCATCTACCATGGAAAAATGAATAAGAAGGTGATATAAAAGATTAAAAGGAATTTAATTTATAATTAAATAACTACAAATCATAAATGTTAGGAGTACTAAAAGGCAATTGCAATCAGTGCTATTTGCCAAAACAAGTCCTGTTATAACAGTACAGATTTCATATGTATATATGTTTATGCATACACACATATACATATATATGTTTATAAATACACATGTGTATATGTAGTATTATAGTCTATATTGGAAGAATGATAACAATTTGTCTTAGTTGATTTTTGTGTGATTTACTTATCAATTTTAGCATTACCATAAAGGCTTCTTTTAATAGGTAATTATCTAGTTTAAAAAAGGGAAAAAATTGAAAAAAAGAATAAGATCCTGTATATTATGCATATAAGGAAAGACAAAAATGTGGGCAGTGGGGAAAGCTGTTTCAGAGTTTTGTAAAGAGCATGGGGTATCTTCGAGTTCAGCCCATCAAGATATACAGCCTCTCAGCCCTTTTTGTAGTGGCTAGAAACTGGAAATTGAATAGATGCCCTTCAATTAGAGAATGGCTGAATAAATTATGGTATATGAATATTATGGAATATTATTGTTCTGTAAGAAATGACCAGCAAGATGATTTCAGAGAGGCCTGGAGAGACTTACATGAACTGATGCTGAGTGAAATGAGCAGAACCAGGAGATCATTATACACAGCAACAACAGTGTTACATGATGATCAATTGTGATGGACATGGCTCTCTTCAACAATGAAATGTTTCAAACCACCTCCAATTGTTCACTGAAGAAAGCCATATACACCCAGAGAGAGGGATGTGAAATGTGGACCACAACATAACATTCTCATACTCCTTGATTGATGTTTGCTTACATTGTGTTTCCTTTATCTGATATATCGTTTGTGTAGATAAGATTTTTCTTGCACAACAATGATAAGTTTGGAAATATGTATACATATATTCGATTTGCCAATATTTTAACATAATTAACATGTAGTGGATATCCTGCCATCTAGGGGAGGGGTGGGCAGTCGGGGGGAAAAATTTGTAACGGAAACTATGTAAGGGTTATTGTTGAAGAATTACCCACATATATGTTATGCAAATAAAATTAAAAAAAATATTCAGCCTCTGTATAAATTATTTCTACCACATCCCTGAAAAAAAAAGTCTTTTGAAACTTTCCGGTGTTAGAGACCTATCTTCCACTTCAATCCATTCCATCTTTAGTAAACTTTAATAATAGCAAAGGTTTGTTTTTAAATGTTTTTTATTAAATTGGGCCAAAATTTGCTCCTACATTTGTTCAATTTTTTGGCCTTGTTGTGCCACAGTTTCCCTGTCTCAGTTTCCCTCAGTTGCTCTTTTGATTATCCTTAATTGTTCTGCCCAAAAATAGCAACCCCCCACTTCCCTCACATCAGAAATAATTGGACTCACATTCCAAAGGTGTTATGAAACCTCCAGATGGCCAGCCTCGACATACCCCTTATCTTTATGGCTCAGACTTACTGTCTTCTTTTCCCAGTTTCTGTCTCAATCATCTTTCACTCCCTACCTGTCAGAACTGAATTTATAGTTTCCTTGGACACTAGATGTGCTCCGCTGTTCCCATGAGTTCTTTGTCTCCCTGGCCTATGGAGACTATAAAATTCTTGATGCTCACCAATGAGGTACTGAATACTTTGTGACATTAGTCCTATTCAGTTGGCTGACATGTCTGTCAGTCTAGACTTACAATGGGCTTTGTGCTTTGAGACATGAGTCCCAGCAGTCCTGATCCATAGCTATGGATTCTGCACTCTCTATTAACATCAGTAAAGTATTACCTCATTTCCAATGTGTGATACTGCCTCAGTTTCTCCCTGAGAATTACAGCCTTAGTTCTGTCTTCTTATTACTTGTTATTCCAGAAAACTTTCCAAATAACCAATGTTGAAAACCCAAGTCTTCTCTTCTCTAGGCTAAATATTCTCAGTTCTTTAAACCCATCTTTGCATGGTATAAGTTTGAGCACACCAGCAATCCTGATAGTCATTCACTAGATGAATGTCAATTTTTCAGTATTACTCCTACAATGTAACATGTATAATGGGCACAGAATGTAGATATAGTGTGGATAAAACAGAAGGCAATGACACTATTAACTCTTCATTATACCTCTTAATAAATCTTACTCTATTTTGACTATTCTATCACATTGTTGACTTTTATTGAACTAAACGAGGCTTTTCTTCCTATTCCAAGCCTTTCAGCATTTAATTTTCTTCATTAGAATTCATCTAGGAAACAAAAACAACTTATCAAATTAGTGACTGCTCTATATCTTCCAATCAAAAAACTCTTTTTTAACATGCAGTACAGAGACCAAAAACAGTCAGAGCATAGCTAGACATGCTCTGGAGTACAAAGCCAGACTCCTCTATTACATGACAGTGAAGATTTCCAGAAACAGGCTCATCCTCAGTCCCCATGTGGTTTATTGCATCATGAAGAATAGGTTTCACATACTCCTCAATTCTGGGCTATTATCACTCAGCATATTATTATAATCACATGTTTAGTTTGCTAACTATGTGCATATATGTTGATGAAATTCCATTAATATTCACACTTTAAAAAGATCCCATTGCAAGATTCTATCCATAGTTTTTCATTTTGATATGTATATTCCATTATTCCATCCATAGGATCAAGAATTTGATCCTGTTTTTTATTTGGTGTACATTTTATACATATCAGCTTTATATCCAACACAGAACTGTTAAATTTCCAATTATGTCTTAATTCAAGTCACTGATGAAAACATGAAACAGAGAAGAAACAAGATAAGAATATGATCACTCAATGAGAAGCATCTTTCCTATTTGACATCTATACATTAGTTGGTTTTTATTCTTCAACCTGCTGTGAATCTATATATCTTCTACAATACCAACCTTTTGCCTAAAACTACCTCTGCACACATATGGTTATAATTTCATTGGGCACCAATGATTTAATTGTCATATTTTCCACTTTACGCCTATATTCTATTGCCAGAGGATACATGTGATTAAGGATTTAAGATGATTCTTTATAGAGAATAGGTGATTAAAGATTTAAGATGATTCTTTATAGAGAATGGGTGTTGGAAAGGCATTTATAGCAGATATGGTAACTTGGTTGGTAGCAAAATTGAATCTTAAAGTGATACCTTTAAATCTTCAAACTTTTTTTGGGGGGGAGGTGAGGCAATTGGGGTTAAGTGACTTACTCAGGATTACATAGCCAAGAAGTGTTAAGTGGGTCCAGATTTGAATTCAGGTCCTCCTGACTTTAGGGATGGTGCTTTATCCACTACACCAACTAGCTGCCTCCAAACATCCTTTTTTATCTTCATCTTCACTCCTTAGCTTCTTATAATCAGGATTTATCACTTACATGAAGAATAGAATTTATGTAGTTTAGATAAAAATAGCCTGGGCATGGGATTGGTGAAGCTATGTCTGAATGTTGGGTCTATCACTTACTAGGTATGGGAATTTTAATTATTTAACCTTACTTAGTAGAATATTCCTTGAAAATAGAATTTTACTAATACAACTTGAACTGCCTTAGTGAGTTCATAGGCTAGATGATAGAATGAATACAGTACATGACTGATAATTAGGAAGATCTGAATCTGAATTCTCATTCATACACTTAACAGCTTTTAACTGTGAGAAAACCATTTAACCCTGCTTGCTTTATTTTCTTCTTTGCAAAATGAGTTGTAGAAGGAAATGGCAAAGGACTCCAATATCTTTGTCCAGAAAACTACAAAAAGGTCATAAAGAGTCAGACATGAGTGAATGATTGAACAAATGCAACAAAAGCATTAAAGATTGAAACTGACCTGAAGAGGGCTCAGAGTTGTCTATAGTTGTGAGTTTTCTTCTCCCACTCCAAACAAAAACACATATACCACTCCCTTTTTACCAGTATTGGAAAATAAATTGGTAAATGGAGTAAAAATAATCAGAGGATAATGGTGGGCTTGGTCTTCCTATTGGATCAATTATTGATGTGAGTTTCAGAGAGAGTAAAAATTAAATTATTATGTGAAATCTGAGAGAATGAATTAAGAGTATCTTTATTGACACATCCAGATTCAAAGAATCTAGCAGTTGAAAGCATACCAGATATAGGGCTCTAATGTTTTTAATAAGTGGCTAAATTTAGGGAAACCTAAAATGTTATATTTCTCGTTTATGGTGAATCTTGATTTATGGGACCATGGTGAGAATAAAGATTATTGCATAATTAATGAGAGTGATTCTTTGCTAAAGAGATCATGAAATGTAATGCTAGACATGTTTGGGTTTGTTTTTTTTTTTTTAATCTGACATTGCATTTGATGATCTCTTTAGCAAAGAATCACTCTCATTCTTTCAGCTGACTCAAAGATAATGAAATACAAACTTAATATTTAAAAATGAATACAATTATTAAATTGCATTGTGAATTTTATAACATTTTAATAAAACTATATTTCACCAATCATATTCAAAAGATATGTAACCTGGGATATGATTATTTGGGTTTGGCAATTTAAGTTTATTAGGGTCAATGAGATGCTATTATAATATTTGCCCCTATATCTTGAATTTTGATTATCTTGTTATTTAAAAAAATATTTCTCTAGTAGAAAATCATTCTGGTTCAGGGAAGAACTAAAGTAAAATGAAAGATTAAATAGGACCTATTTTTTCCTAGTGTCCTTTAGCATTCTCCCTCTAAGGCAAGCAACATTTCCATTATTTACTCATTTTTTTACTCACTGCAACACTTTTAAAGCCTTCTTTTTTGTCCTTGAGGTTTATTACTAACTTTAGCTGGTTCTGGGATTTAGATTTCCTAAATTATTCTTATAACACTGTGCCTTCTTTTGTATTTTCCTCAATTACCTTTCCTGTCTTTCAGCTTAAGCAGAAAAACACAGTACAAAGTATACTCAATAAATGATTGTTAAACATTGTGTGAATACAAGCACACTATGACAGTGTGATATTGATCTTTTTAGTGATATTTAGTTTTGCTCTATTTTTATCTAGGAAATTCCCAATTTACAAACAGGTCATGTTCAAAGAAATTTTTTTTCTCTTTTCTTTTCTTCTCAGACTGGCAGTTGGGAACTCAAAATACATTTTCCAAAAGAAATACCAGGAGAAATAGGAGACAGATGCCCAGGTGAATAGGCAAAAGACCATTTTAAATTCTAAGATTTTAAAATATTGACAAGGGAATCATGCAATAAAAATTTTTCGATATATTAAATAGCATAAATATGATAAGACATATATCAAACATAGATATTATAACAAATTTTGAGAGAGATAAAAGAAAAATCATTGATCTCTCAAAATTTGTACTCTCAAAATAGATCCATGGTCTCATCAATTTGCATACCTCCAATGGTGCAAATCTGAACCTCTACATGATCTCTCATTCTGTACAATTATTGATGTCATCTGCCCATTTATATTCTACAGAGCCTACCCAACTTGAAGAAGGATATCCTCAGGGCCTACTAACACTAAATGAACACTGCTATAGCTTTTGGGTTATTCCTTTGCTATTCCTCATTGTAACTACAGGACTAGTTCACCTCATTTCATGATCATGACTCTCCTGCAAAATATCCATTATGCCACTTCTGGTAAGCAAATCTTTATTGGTAATGAGGTAGAACTTATACACATCCATTTCCATTTCCCTTTGGGTAAACTGATATTTAAATTTTCTATGAAATGTGGAGTTTCATGATTCATAGTCAGAAAGAATCACCAGGACAAAACATTTGTTTGAGAACAATAACCTATTTTAATATAAAAATTAGAAGAAAATTAATATTATATACACATATATCACAATTTATTGAAAAGTAGCTTGTTATGTGAGAGATATTATATGAGGCAAAATCAATGAATTTGTACATTTTAACAAAAATTTTTGTTGATTTAAAATTACATAATATAAGAAGAGATTAAGAAAATACATATTTTTTCTGATAAAATATTCAAAATGTTTAAGGAATTGAAAGAAATATCTCAGATTATGAATCTATCAGTGGATAAACAATCCAAGGGTATGAAAAATTGTTTTTAAAATCGCTTACAACCACCTGAACATATTAAAATTCATTATTAATATTAAAATTATATGATCAAATAAATTAAAATATCTCTGACTTTATATTAGATGATCATTCAAAGTAGTTAAATGATAAACTTAAGTGTTGATTGGGTTGTATAGAAATACGTTCATTTTCAAAAAGTATGAATATATTTTATTGGTATGTTTTTATAAATGCCAATATATTCATTTCTACAATATACCTATATTCATCTATCTTTGTCACAAAGAAATCTAATTTAACAAAACCAGTTATAATAATGAGAGAGAGTAATATTTTATACCGTTGGTTTTTATAACTTTATCAAGTAACAGAATTCTGTTTCATCCTCTGCTCTCAAAGACTAAAATTGGTCATCTGAATTCTAACACTTTTTAATATATTGGTGTTTGTAAATTAGTGTTATCTATCCATGTATATATTGTTCTCCTAGCTCTGTATTCTTTTTTGTTTTAATTTATTTTATTTGAAAAAAAAACAGAACAGGGGCAGATAAGTGGCATAGTAAATAGAGCACCAGCCCTGAAGTCAGGAGGATCTAAATTCAAATGTGGATCTCAAACACTTAACACTTCCTCGATGTGTGATCTTGGGCATGCCACTTAACCCCAATTGCCTCAGCAAAAAAAAAAAAAAAAAAGAGAAGAGAAAGAAAGAAAAAACAGTGAGAAAAAAAGAAAAAATACAAAAGAAATATAAATCAAAATAAGGTAAAACAAAAGAGAACATTGCCATGTGCCCAGCAGAACATCAGGGAGGATTCAAAATATATAACAACAAATTAGCAGATTAAGAAAGTATGTGTGTGTGTGTGTATACATATATATATATATATGTATACACACACATACTTTGTTATATATAGTATATATATATATATATATATTAGAAGAAATAATACTCATAAATGTACTTTTTTTGGTTCTCTGCTGCACACCTTATTTACTTTATTCTTTTTCCCCCTTTTCAATCCCTCTGCCACTCTCAAGCAAGCTAGAGTTAAGAAAAGATATATTTAAGTATACATATGTAGATATATAGATACATACATACATACTCACAAGTACACACACCGCATACACACACACGTGTTTTCTATTCCTGCTGCCTCTTTAATTAAATTCGGCTCCATAACTTGCCTTGCTATTACTTAAACTCCCCCCATCCAAGGATTCTTCTTTTGTCTTTTTCCTTCACTCTTTGTTTCCTCATCCAGTCATCCTTCCTCTCATTATTTTTTTTAATCGATTTTGGAGGATGCTATATCCTTCATGGTACTGCCTATTGAATCCGTCCCTGATGGGAGTAGGGTTTCAGAATTACAAGCTCTCCTACCCCCTCTCATGTCTCTGTGTCTATTATTCCTCTGTACCTCATTTGTATTACATGATTAATCTTTTTACCTTAACTCTGTCAATCTTTCTTTTGAGCTATCTTACTGTTGATGTGAATCTTAAACATATAATACACATATATACATATATAAAAACATAAATAATTTGTTCATGTTTAAAGTTTGTCCATGTTAAGTTCCTTAAAATTAATCTATTATATTGGCTCTTAATATCTGAAAAATTCTGTTAAGTTTGAGTTCTGTTGGTAGAAAGTCTTTAAAATCAGCAAATTTCTTGAATGTCACTTGCAAGTGCCCATAATCAGTTGTGTTCCTGTCCCACTGTCTCTGTACTCACTGGCTGCTGGTTCCTTCTTGCCCAGGGCTATTTCTCAGCAGTACAGCTGGGTATGGCTTTCCCAATCAGTCAAGGTTCATTCAGTCTTCTTGTGCTCAAAACTGGATTCCAGGAAAATCCATGAAAGTTTTTGTGGTTCCTGCTGAAAATCCAGCCACACCTAGTAAGCCTGAGATCCTCACTAGATGTTTCTGAGTAGCTAGCCTGGAAGTATTTGCACTTCAGAAAGGTTAATCCCCAACCTACGGTCTTTCTTTAAATTTTCTTGGGTTGTAGCAGGAAGACCCTTGTTCTGCCATAAGTCTTCCTGATTTTTTAACCAGTTTATGTTTGCACTGAGGCACAAATTTATTCTATTGATGGGGAAAATCTGAAGAGTTTGAAATTAACCTACTCCACCATCCTCACAGAATCCTCCCTGTCTGTTCTGTACTCTTGCTTTAAATTCATTGATATTTCCATATTTCTACTTGTCTTATATCTGCTGCTTCTTATAGTGCAATGATACACCACAATTTTTCAGCCTCTCTTCAACTGATGGATGCCCACTTAAGCCTGGTACATTATTATACTACTGTTGCTGTAAATCATGAATTCTTATGATGTTTTGGGAAACCCTCATGGCAATATGTAATAATAACTATAAAATTGTTGACTTTGTGATCCCATTCCTAAGATTATACCCTAAGGAAATCTTCAAAAGGAAATAAATAAACGATTACACAAGAAATGTTCATAGTAGTTTGATTTGCAATGGTAAAATACTAGCAACAATCCATGTACTCAGGAACTGTGGAATACCGAACAAATTGATATATTATTAATATGAGATAGTACTTTAAGAATATAAGGATATATGGGAACATAAATGATGCAAGATAGAGTGGAGATAATATAATCAGAATATTACATCTTTTTCAATGCAACTATGAATAGACACTAGTATAGACATCTGTTTAGGCAGGAAGATGATAGGGTATGGGACCATTGCTAGGATATGGGACCCTGCCAAGAGGGAGTGCAGAGGCCACTTCAACCTTTGGTGCATAATAAGTTTTCTGCCAAGTTGCAGAAATGCCTTTGTTTGAGCAAGGACCAATGATTTCTGACCATGGGAGAGGTTTCGGTCTGAGGGTCACTGCGTAATTGTTGGTAAGCAGGAATGCCTTAACAAGGCCTCTTGCCTGTGAGCAGGTAGCTAAATTGCTAAATTGGCTCTCCTCCCATTGACAGATGCCATGCATATGCAAAGCCCATGAGCTGCTTCTCTAAATGATTGGGATTGCCTATTGTTCACGCACTTACCACACTTGCAAAAATGTATATCAACAAGGCTGTACAGCATAATAAACTGGAGTTCTTTTTAGAGGGCTCTTACACTTTGAGCTCTTAAAACAATGCAACAGGAAGAGATGAATTCAAATAATCCTCTTAATAAGTATTCTATTCAGAACCAGGGACAAGTTGCTTAAACTCACAGTGACTTAAGCAGCTTTTTGGGGGGAGATGGGTGTCAACTGAAGCTAGGGTAACATAACTAGTAAGTGTCTGAAGGTAGTTTACCCATTGTATCACCAAGCTGCCCCAACTTAGGCTACTTTTGAGACAATGGAATACAGACCAGATGATCTGCATATGTAAAAGGAGTTTCTATACCATGAAAATACAACAAAAGTGACAGATCAAAAGCTTAAAAAAATACACTGAAGAAGAAACTGAAGCAAACAAACCTTTGTTATTAAAGTCAATATAATTTTAAAAAGCAAACTATCAATTTTAGTGAACTTCTGTGAACTCAACTTTTGTTTTTCTTAATTATTAATATTTATTGTTTAAGGAAGAAGCCCTGTCTATTATGTTTATGATGTACATGAATTATAAAACCAATGGCATTAATCTTATTCTTGAATATTGGAAGGAGGTAGCTAAGTAGTTCAAAAGAAGGAAAGCAAACAGAAAGCATTCACTGCCCATTCTTGGGAAGCATTTTGAAAGAGGCAAAAATTTGTCCTTGACACTCTACAAGTTCCATTTTTTCACCTTCTCTATCACATTCTACTGTCTTTTTTCTTAGACTTTCAAGTGCTTATTGTCCTAATAAGTCTTCCCTGATCCTCCCACAGCCTAAAATAGCCCTGTTCTTCTCTCCCAATCAATCCTTTATAACACTGTTCTCAGCTTGGAGGACTGACAGCTCTTTACTTCCTATAGAATAAGGGTTCTAAACCATTTTTGGATCATGAAAATCTGATAAAGCCTATGGAGTTTTCAAAATAATAAAATATATAGGACTGCAAAAGAAAATAATTATATCAAAATGTAGTTACCACAATGTTTTTTTTTAAGTTTTAGACTGCAAGAACTCATAGAACAAGCTTTAATTCTAGAGCAAGAGGCACTGTCTTATAGTGGAAAGAGATGGAGACATAGGTTCTAGCCGTGGGTAAGCTGTACTTATGATATTGAATAAGTCTTTTTTACCATTTTAGTTGTTACTCAATTGTTCAGCATTTATTAATACTTACTATGGGCCAGGTTCAACAATTTTATATGCAGTGAGAATTCAGATACTAAAAAGACAGACTCTTTCTCAAGAAACCTACAGACTAGTGAAGGAGACAACATGTATATGCACACATAGAAAATATAAGTTGGAGATAATCAATAGGGAAAAGACAATAGTATTAAGAGGGAGGAAAAAAAAGAAGTCATTTTACAATTGTAGTTAACTAGATCACAGAATATGTCAGTATATATGTGGGGAAGAATAGGAAATATAAGAATACTGATAAGATGGAGCGGGGACAGGTTAAAAGAGTCTTTATAAACAACAGAGGATTTTATATTTGGTCTTGGAGATAACAGGGAGCCACTGGAGTTGATTGTGTGTGTGTGTGTGTGTGTGTGTGCGTGTGCGTCTATATGTGTATGTGTGATGTGTTAGACTTGTGCTTTAGGAAAGTTAATTTTATGACTGAATTAAGAATGCACTAAACTATCAAGAGACCTGTAGCAGGGAAATGAAGTAGCATGCTTTTGCAATAGCCCTGGCATGGTGTCATAAGGGCCTGCACTAAGGAAGAAGCCATTTCAGAGTAGTTTCAATTTATTTGTCTATAAAATGATTAGAACAGAAAAGGGATCTTTTCATTTCTTGAATTTCTGGAGGATGCTTAAAAACTGACATGCATTTCTACTTTATTAAAAATTTCAAGATAAATAAGTGAAATTTTAAAAAAATAATGAAAGTGCTCTCCTTCCATCTCATATGAGATTGTCTAAAATTTCCAATCCATTCCCCATCCTACCTCCCCTCTTCCCCCAAAAAGAAAAATTTCCCCTTCCCTTTATGTCATGAGAGAAGAGGGAGTTTTTGTTATGGGAATTAAGGGATATAGGTGAAATTTAATCATAGATTGGCTAGCTAGCTAGATATTACTATTTTCCCCCACTTGCACATTTAAATCTGTTTTATTATTTAACTTTTTTTCAAGATTATAATACTGCCAGGTAACTAGGTTGAATAAAGCACTGTTTGTGGAGTCAGGAAGAAATGAGTTCAAATTTTACTTTGGACACTTATTGACTGTATGATTCAGTCATTAAGCATACTTTTGCTCTGCTTCCTCTCTGAAAAATGTGGATAAAATTAGTACCTGCTTCTAAGGATTGTTGTGAGTATCATATTTGAAGATGTTTGTAATCCAATTGACAGAGTATTTGGTACCTAAAAGGTACTAAATAAATGTTAACTAATGATAACTCTGCAGAGATGTGCCTTACTTATCCAATTCTTGTTTAAGTCAAGATATTACCCTGGTGATGTTATTTATTATGTTATGTTATTATTCTCAGAGAGAACCAATGATGAACAACAACAACAGTAACAATGATGATGACAACATAATTTTCCCACTCATTCTATGTAACAATCTTGATATTACATTTCCTTCTTTTCAATTATATAAAATCAGTTGTCAATATTGATCCATTTAAAATTTTCACTATCTTTTTGTATTTTTTGTATTTATCCCCAGTCTCTCTTCTCAATGCTAATACCAAAGCCCCTGTGTAACCACTTGCCTTTACAACTGAATTAACTTCCTAACATAATCTTCCTAGAATCATTATTTCTCCCATTCTAGTCCTACATTCTCACTTCTACATGATTAATAATGCTATGTATAAATCTAACCACGTCATTCCTCTAGTTGGAAATCATTTAGTAGTCCCCTACTGCATAAAAAATTAAATTAAAATGACTTTTCCTAATATTTAGGGTTATGTATAATCTGGTATCTATTTATCATTCCAGTCTTATTGAATCTTATACTACTTGCTACCATGTAAATTATGTCTCTGATTCCATATTGTACTATCTCCATGTCTTTGTACAAGTTATTCCTTGTGCTCGAGATACTCTTCTCCATTTTTTACCTGTTGAAATCATAATTTTAATACTTTGATGAAGGTATGATATCATAAATGTTGCTGTGCTCTCCAGTGATACAGATAACAACTCATGCTTCCCTGCAGTTTTTGTATAATTCTGCCTTAAAATAATTTATCTACAAAAAGTCCATCCAGAATCAGTGTATCATGAACATTGCAATGGAGCCAATAAGTTACTCCCAAGAACAGACTGTCTCATTCTCAAACTACTATATATACATATATATGTATATATATATATGATATCTTTCTTCATATTGTTTCTCTTGCTTCTCTCTATAGCAAATACTAAAGCATTGTGGAGTATTCTTGTTCACATTGATCTTGAGATAATCCTCACCTTAATTTTGTAGAAACCTATATTTCATGACTAACAACTTTAAAATCAGCAAACAAATATTATTAATTTGTTCTTTGTCTCAATGAGAAATTTAGTATTGTTAAAAAAAACTTTGTAATTTCTCAAGATAGTCTGACCTACACTTCTCCTAATACTATGAGTTGTACATATTATTTTATGTCATACTGTAATGAATGGAATATACTCCATCTACTTCATTTTTGTTATTGTCATTCAGTTGTTTTTCAGTTGTGTCAGATATTCTGTGACTTTATTTGGTTCTTAGCAAGATTACTGGAATGGTTTGTCATTTGCTACTGTAGCTCATTTTCAGATGATGAAATTGAGACAAAGAGGGTTAGGTGACTAACTTGCCCAGGATCATATGGCCGATACGTATAAGAGGCTGGATTTGAATTTAGGTCTTCTGAATATCATGCTTTTACTTGTATGGATAATTAGGCCAAACCCTTGAGTGTGTTGAAATCCTATCCATATTTTAAACTGTAGTCTATTGATACCTCCTCAATTAATGCTTCTCTGAGTCTCCCAGTCACTAAAGGTCTTTCCCTTTAAATATCATATAAACAATCTACTTGCCCTTTATTTATGTCAAGTAAGTTGTTTGAGAATAAGGACTATTATATTTTAATTTTTATATCATCAGTGTCTGGAATATAATAAGCATTCAATAAAAGCTTGTTGATAGTGATTTATAGATGTTATATACCATATTTTTAGACTGCACAAACTATAAAATCACAGTTATTATTTTTCAATTCTGTATTTATCCCATAATCTGTCTTTGCATATAATAAATATGGAATGAAATTTGTTTAAGTTTTTAAAATTTGCACAGGGAAAGATATGCTGTATGTGCTAGCACGATATGTAGTACATAGTAGGAATTTAATTAAAAATTGTTGGTCAATTTTTAATTTGTTGATTATGAAAGGATAGAAGACAATAGATACTACATAATATTACCACCAAAAAAAGCTCATTAAATATGTTTTACTTGTAAATCTTAGTAACTTGAGCAAGAACATAAGGTAAATTAAAATGGACACATTTGTTATGAGTCCTATATTCATAATTGCCTTTTATTATTTCTTGCAAAATATAAACACAAATTTATGTAATAGTAAAGCAATTGCACCAAGAGAAATGGCTCTTTGTATGTTCAGTAAATGAAATTAACAAGGTAAGATTAAGTATAAAAATACTGTAATACACTTAAAAAAATTTATCTTAGAAGATTCTCTTTCCTTCATGTTTTTCATACATAACAAAATTCACAAGCACACTTTGCAGAATTCATTTGTGATCATTTTTACTTGGGGGATACTTAGAGAAATTTAAAATAGGGCAATAAAACAATCTGAGTAGGTATTAGTTTAACAGTAGTAACTTTCAAACATTCTTTTTAGCGAAGAGTGTGAATCCTGCTTTCCCTACAATTGAAAAACAAGAACCCAAATCTATGTATGTACAGTGATATTAAAAAACTGAAAAATCAAATAGCATTATTTGAGTTGTAGTTAATAAATTATAGAAACCAAAGCTCACGTAGAGATAGTCTCTAAGTAGACCAAAAAGAAATGCTCTATTTTTTACTATCCTTTCCATTTATTCTCTTTTGTCTGTTTAGGTAAGATCTGGGGCCGTGGGGGTAGTTGCTAAGTATATAATTATAAGCATACTAATATTTTGCTGCTGGAAGTAGAATAAAAATATCTTCAACATATATAAAGCATATTTATAGAGAAAAATGGTAAGACATCTTTATATTTATAGGAATTTCAAATTTTCTCATGACATCATCAAAGAACTGGTAATTGTGAGTATAAAGACATAATAAAGGATATAAGATATCAAATAGAGTTTTGAATAGCTATAGATGCTAGTTATTCAACATCAGCAGGAGATCACTTTTAGGTATATGCTAATTCCAATTGAAATTCATTTTCTCCCCATAGGCTATAATTGAATTGAGGTAGCAAGCACAGTGAATAGTGCACTGGACCTGGAATCAGGAAGAATGAATCGAATATGGCTTCAGAAACTAGGCTTTGTGTCTGTGAGGCTCTGGCCAGGTGACAACCTCTGTTTTCCTTGTTTTCCACATCTGTAAGTAGAGATAATAATACTATTTCTCAGGGAAGAAATAATGATAAATGAGATATTTATAAGGTATTTTGCAAACTTTAAAACACATATATAATATAAACATATGATGGACATATATATCTATATCTATCTATAATCTAACTACTTTTCTTATCAATAAAATGTTAAGGAGGTCATCTTTAATAATTAATAGGCCTGCCTCTCTTTCATTTCTCCCTTCCTCCCTTCCTCTAACCTCTTTCTTTCTTCCATGATTCCTTTTTTCCTTCCCTTCACCTTCCTTTCCTCCTTCTCTTCTGCTTCCTTTTTTCTTTCCCTTTATTTTTCCCACTTCTCCTTCCTCCCCCTTCCTTCCCTTTCTTTCTCCTTCCTTCCCCTTCTCTTTCCTTCCCTTCCCTTTCCCTTCCTTGTTCCCTTTCCTTCCTTCTTTTCTTCTTAAACTCATATCTTTTGGGGGTAGGAGTTGAACAGGAATGTTTAGAGGGAATGTGGGCAGAGTTCACTACTACTGTTAGTTGCCACAGAAGGTAGGGTAATAATACTATTAGTGTATGTTGAGAGGGACTACAAAACAAAGAAGGAAATTATGAAGAGAATCCCATTTCAAAATCTTAATTCAGTGAAAACAAAGAAAAGCTATGAAGACCAATACACCTATCCACTCTGATCAGAATAGCACCGACTAAATATAGCATGGAAGACAATTCATCTCTTTGTAAAGATCAAGAAAACCACATATTTTTAAAGAATCCAGATAGAAAGAATATCAGAATAAATAAAAAAGTATGAAAAAATTAAAACTAGAATGATGAAAAAGCTTTCAGACCTTTATAATTATAAGGTATTTTGGGGAGCAGTTATTCTGAATTCAAAGAGTTTGCATGATATTATGACAGATAAGTAAATGCAGTATATATACAAAAATAAATACTCAGAAAGGGAGGAAGGGGTAGGCCTAACAAAATGAGGAAACGGGAAGGGTTGTTGAAAAAAATAATATTTGAACTGAATCTTAAAAAGAGAAAAAGTATTGAAGAGTTTGAAAATAGGCAGGAAAGTATTCCAAGCCTTAGAGGGCAAAGTTTCTTTTCACTCAAAAATGTGTATGTTGACTGTTTTCCCTCATTGATGGCAGCTAAAGAAATATTAAATTTAGAATCGTTTGTAGTGTGGTATAAGAGGTAGAGTGCTATATCTGAATTTGGGTTCAATTTTCAGCTTTTCTACTTATTTCCTATTGACCTGAGACAAACTACTGTCCTCAGTTGCTTCATAGATAAAATGAGAGTATTGGTGATGTATAAGTTGTTTTTCACCCTGGATCTTTAATACTATCTAAGTAGAGCAGACAAGATATTTAGTGCAAGACAAAATGCATCTTATAAATCACTAAATTATCAGCCACTTAGAAGTCCAGACATTGATATTTTAATATACCCTAAAAGTCATGCTACCATCTGTAGAGCACAAAATATGTTTTTAGATAATGACACTTAAAAATTAATAGAGAAGTACACACTAATTTCTAACAGCTGGTTTATGTTTAATAACTGGGGTTGAATGTAGAGGGAGGAGGGAGTAGATTTCAAAAAAAAATCCCAGGCATAGTGTTTTTCTGGTAGGCATTATGAGAAAGGAACAAGGAAGAGTCTGTGCCAGCCATTTTCTTTAGTTTTGTGCTATTAAAAAAAACCAAACAAACTTATATATACATATATATAAATATATGTATATACTTGTATATATATATATATATTTTATTCTAACTTTATATAACACTGATGGCAATAAAATTTAGATTTGAAAATGGTATTTTCTGAGACCTGATCCCATAGCCTAGAGATTCACTGCAACAATGAATAAACTATAATTTAAGGTCAACTTGAATAAAAAAGAATAATTTTTGAAATTACTTTCTCCCCATAAAAAACAAAGCAGTCAATTACTATTAAATACATGAAATTTCTGTTGTAAACTTCTTTTCTTGGCCCAAACCACTTTATAATGGAGGCCTATTAATCCATGTTGAATAAGACACAAAATAGATACTATATTATACATTTTCTTTTTCACTATGATAAGTCTTCAATGATGAGCCAGTGTAACAGAGCTAGAAGAGATATGGAGGTTAGAACTGTATTCATTCCCTGAAGGGTTGTGCACTATGATCTTTAAAGGAAAAGTTCCTCCCTGTCTCTTATCAGTTTGGGTCCTTTTCATATACAAATAAAAATCTCAAAAATAGAAGCAAAAGTTTTTTTCTATGCAGAAATTTTGGTAATAAAATTACTAAATCCCTGCCCTCATATAACTTAAAATCTAATTTAGGGATATGAAATGTATAAAAAAACATAACATGATTTTTAAGTTCATAATAAAGGAAAATTAATTTTCATTGATACTAGGGGAACTTATGCATCTTATATTTATCCAGGTAAACATTTTGGACAGTTAGATTCTGTGCTATTTTGAAGTGTTTAGTTTTTTTTTTTTAATTAATTTGCAATGCTACAAGAGTCATGATATAAAATAACATTTTATTTGGAAATTGAACATTTCTTCCAAAAATACTTTCAATGGCTGAAGTCATTTATATCTGAAACATTACTATTAAATACTTATTCACCAACAGAATTGACAAGGTTTTTATACTCTATCATTCGAACTAATAAAAGATAGAGATTCGTAATCGTTTTTTGTGTGTGTCAGACTGCCTTTGGTAGTTGGATAAAGTCTATGGACACTTCTCAGAATATTTTAATTAGAGAAAAAATTTTTAAAAAGGAAACAAAATTACAAAGTAAGCCAATTGTATTGAAATGGAATTAAAGTTTATTTAATAATATAATTTTTATACGAAGTTCACACTTCGTATTAGGAACCCCTGACTGCTAAAGACTTGGAATCTAGTTCTTTGGGAGAGTGTAGGAAGGTACTGATACTATTATAAAAAAGGGAGGAGGAGGAGGAAAAGAAGGACGAGAAGGAGAAGAAGGAGAAGGAAAAGGAGGAGCAAAAGGAGGAGAAGGAGGAGGAAAAGGAGGAGAAGGAGGAGGAAAAGAAGAAGGAGAAGGAGAAAGAGTAGAAAGAGAGGGAGAAGGAGGAGGAGGAGGAGAAAAAGGAAGAGGAGGAGAAAGGAGGAGGAGGAGGAGGAGGAGGAGGAGGAGGAGAGATGGATTGAAAGGAGGGAGGAAAGGACAAAACAAAGAAAGAAGGAAGAAAGAAGATAATGAGGTGGTTCAGTTGATCTCTGTTTCTTTCTACACACACACACACACACACACACACACACATATAATTTTAAGGTCCCCCTTTAAAAGCAATCTAATTATTGCCTGAAACATTCAAAGATGCCTGTTTTCCAATGGAACAACACTGACATCCTTTGGCTTACCCTAAGATAACATAGCTGGATGTATCTTAGTATGTTTATGTATGCATACAAAACATGTCTCTTCAATGTCAGAGTCTAAGAACTGATTTTATCCTTACTCAGGATGGATTGTGCTGAGCCCAATTTGTTGTATTCTACTCCATCAACAACTGCAGATTAAATCTGCCAAAAGGATAATATCTATAAAATGGAAAACTGCAAATGTGGGTCTCCAAATGTTCATAAAATGAATATAGTGCAGGCAGAAAGCAGCTGAAATAAAGAAAGTAAATCAAGACTAAGTAAGCCTCAAATACACTTTGGTAGAGGTAAACAGGATTGACTCACATAGTAAAAGGATGAGCAAAGGAGGTGGGGAAGAATGTGAATAAGCCAGGCACAGGTTTGGAGAATTAAGAAAAAAGAGAGAAGTCACTGAAAGCAAAAACCAAATAAATTCACAAAAGCATCACTCTGGTTACATGTCAGGATTGGTTGTAATTCAACTTGGCACACTGTTAAAACATTTTCTTTCAATGCTTTAGCATCATAGTCTGGCACCAATACTTATGAAAAAGGAAAAGAATCTTTTTTTAAAAAAATTAAAATTAAAGAAAAATACAAAAAGTCATTTCCCCCTATTCTTTTCCCTTACAGAGAACAGATTAGATTAGGTTGATTACCTTAGACTTCAACACAGAGAACCATTCTCTCCTGAGGGGGAGGGGAAGTTTGTCACCCAAAGCCCTCCTCTCTTCATGTACCCTCCCACTGCATTCACTTGCAAATCAGTATGCTTGGAAAAGGCTGCACTTCCCCAGGCTCTAACCTTCCCAAGGCAAGTGCTGTAGCTCTATCAGCAGAACCTTTCTCTGCTTGCTCTGTGTGTGTCTGTGTGTGTATGCGTGCTTGTGCGCGTGTGCGTGTGTGTGTGTGTGTGTGGTGTGAGTGAGGAAGGGCTGGTGGCTTTTTTTTTTTTTCTCCCTGTATTAATCAGAAGCTCTGAATGAAAGCCAATCAGAGAGAGAGCTCCCCCGTTCGCTTTGCTTCCCTGCAGTCCAGAGTTAAAAGTGATGCTGAGGAAAAGCTTGAGTTAGATTCAAGTAGCACCGGGCTTAGAAAATTGCAACAGAAAACAAACAAAAAGCGGAGATACTGGCACAATCTTCGGCGTTTTGGAGGTTGAATGCAACTTCCTTCTCCAGAAGGGGAGTCAAAGGTAGGAGCTTTTTACCTCTCTCTCGCTTTCTCTCTTTCTGTCTCTTTTTTTTTTTTAAACTTAGGACGCTTTATATCCTTAAGCCACAAATCACTGTTCGTAGTGATATTCAAAAATGATCTTCAACTTTGGTACAATTAAAAGAAGGAAGAGAGGAAACAGCCCGCATGCAGTAAGAGGAACAACTGCTTGTGCGCCTTGTCCCTTGAATGACTATATGTGTATGTGTGTATATATGTGTGTGTGTGTGTGTGTGTGTGTATTAAAACGAGGGATGATATTGATTTTACCCCACAGAGGGCTCATTTTTATACTTTTAGGTTTCTTGCTATTTGAGCAACTGTTAGAAAACTGTGATTTTATTTTGATATGTGCTAATCTATGCTCACCTTGATGTTCAGTAGGGTTTATAAATGACATCTTCTTGCTCTCCCTCTCCCTTACATTACTTTGCATCCGTATGAATAGTATGCCTTCCTACTTAACACTCACTCACACCCATAGTTCTTGGAACATGCAAAAGGTTCAGGATAGAAATGACAAATAGATGACAGATACCCAGATATGACAGATAGGTGGCCAGTGCGTATGTTCATACATGAAGTAGTTAGATGTTCACTGGAATACAGTAGACACATTTCCTGTATAAACAGTTCTCTTCTAAAACTGCCAATAAAAGGGAAAAGAAGAGATTAAATACATGTAGTCAGCAGTTGCAGCATTTATTGTCACTGCTGCAATAAAATCCATATTTTATGTGGTGTTAAATTAATGCAGCACATTGAAAGTCTGAATACATGTGCCCAACAAGTAACTATTGATGGCATTGTAAACTGGGGAAATGGTAATAGGCAAATACTGCTTTTGATGCTAATTATCATTAGACGAACCTACAATCTCCTTATCATTAAAAAGAAGTCCACACGTGCAATCAGTGCCAAATACCAACCAGCATCTTAAAACTGACCTATCATCTTTTGCTTCCACATAAATGGAGCTGTTTCCTATAATCTTCATCTTTCATTCCAGTAAAAGCCTCACCATTATCCCAAACTGCGCATCCATTACTTCTGAGATGTTTTGAAATGCATCCTTTTTTTCTTCCTCCTGAAGGATCTATATTAAGAATGATCTGCCTGTCTTATACTGCCAACAGGCTTTATACTTCAATTGTACATATTATTTTACCTTGTATGGGAGAAAAAAATCTAGCTTTAAGATCATTTTCTTTCTTAGTGAATAACACTAGACAAGAGTGTGTTCTCTCACCCCCACCCCCACCTCATTGGTATGGCAGTGATTTCTAATAAACAGAACTTTCACAATCATCTCAGACTCCGTGAATGAATCAGTATTTTCATTTTTGGTTAAAATAATAAAGAAGACAAAGAAAGAAAATGTATATTGGAGGAAAAAAAAAGAAAAAAAGCCTAAAGCCTGAGGAGTTACAAAGATAAGTCTTACTTCCTTCCTCCCTCTCCCCACTATGCCTTTCCCCCCTCCCCCAAGTACTAAAAGCAGTAAAGCAGTTCATATATATTCATGGGAGATAAATAGTTTTTGGAACAAACATAAGCTGCTAATCCTATTTGTGCCTTGGGTACCACTCTTCAGATTTAAACCACTCTGATTTAAAATATATATATATATATATATATATATATATATATATATATATATATATGAGACAGAAAAGTCTGTTTATGTATTAAGGTGTGTATTGTTAGATTTCACTTGAGAGAACCAGTTTTTGTTTATTTTTAAGCATAAGGATGAATTCCTGCTTTCATTAAATGTGAACCTCTTTTTTACATGAAATGCATAATGATATTTAAGTGACTTCACTGGTACATTAATCCTCAGTTTATATTTGCAGTCTTAGAGTCTCACATATTTGACTCTCATAATCCAGTGAAATACCAAAGGGTCATGAATAAAGCATGTACATACCTGTGTTAGTTATTCATTCTGGCTAATAATATGTGACTCTCCTATTAGTTTTATATTTATAGATTTTACAAAGCCCAACAATTAATTGATAAGGATTCTATATATTCTCAGAAAGATACTTTTTTATATTCTAATTAGCTGGCAAGATACTTTTTCTAAATAAGAAAAAAAAAAGAGGGGGAGGGAGAATTATAATTGGTTAGGTATCCAGAGCTGTTCAAAACTGAGGAACTAAAAAATTGACTAAGCATTGATTTTTTTAGAAACCTGTTTTCCTCTGGTTTGATGTTGTTTCATCTTTCTTCTTAAATAACACCACAGAGAAGACTGAAAAGGTTATTTCTAAATGAAGCCAGCCTTTTCCAAATTCTCAGGAGTCATTTCCTGATCTTAATATGATTTCTTAGGAAAACTAATGACTGAGGCAGAGTGAGTCTCATCTGGGTGATTTTTGTGCAGATGACTTATTTACTATGCTGCTAAACCAGATTTGCAGCCGGATGGAAAAAAGCAGGTGATAATATGCTGGCCTCCTAGAATATCTAATTTTTACACCTGCTTGTTCCAGTAGGTGGCAGCACAGGGTGAGCTTTCGTCTAATACTGCTGATTCAGCAGCATAGAGAAACAGGTTTCTATTAAGGGTTATTACTGATAATAGTGATGCATAATAAGCAATTAATTATATTTGGAAACCATAATCTCAAGCACTGAGAATAGTTCTGTCTCCTAATTAGTAGTCACAGCATATTGCCGTGGATCAAATGATATTCTAATTCTGGCCATTTGGCATCAAGGTTATTTGTGAGATAAGGAAAAAGTACAGTTGTGAAAACAATTAAGAACAGCTGTATACTAGTTTTCTAAAAGATTCACGCTTAACTTTTACATGTGAGAAAAAATATTTGTTTAAATTCTAACAAGTTTGAAAAATAATGTAGCAGTTTACTAAATCCGTTATGTATTGCATTCATGTTTTAAATGTACTTTCAAAAACCAAATAGCATGAAAGATGACCTCATTCATTTTAACCAAGATACCTGAGCAATGGTGAGGTTGATTAAGCATTTTAATAAGCATTCATCATATGTAATCTTATTCATCATACTTGTTGAAGGACCTACATCATAAAAAGTTGTTGAAGCACCATGCAAAGAATATTATAAATTCTTTTTCCACAAAAATGGAGATTATCACAAGAAAATAAATTTCCTCATTCTATTCCTCACTGATGTTATTAACAAAATAGTTTCATTTAT
Source organism: Myrmecobius fasciatus (assembly GCA_023553655.1). Classification (NCBI taxonomy): domain Eukaryota; kingdom Metazoa; phylum Chordata; class Mammalia; order Dasyuromorphia; family Myrmecobiidae; genus Myrmecobius; species Myrmecobius fasciatus. The sequence continues at coordinate 189,874 of JAJPUD010001882.1, forward strand.
CACACTTTGGAATACTTTTTAGGAATATGACACGCAGATGTAAAATATGGACAGTTCCGATAAAATTGTTAAACTAATGTGTGTTTTTCTTCCTTTTCAATGAAACACATTGATTTTATCTGTGTTGGATTATGTCATAAGATTCCTTCCAGCACTTATGCTGTTCCTTCCCCAATCCACACATTCTGTCAACAAGTTAGAGTAGAAGGCCAGTTAAATCTTGAATTTTGCAGAAAACTTTGGTTATTCATTAAAAAGAAGGTGGGGGTTGGGGAGAGCCTCTATGATCACCATAGTCTTAGGGGGAGAAAGGAAACCTAAAAGTTTGTGTCTTGTCAGATGTCACCAACAACCTGGGTTTGTGTCTTCTCCATATCTCAGTCACTAAACTCTAATAACCTTATTCTTCCAAGAGACATGAGTAGTACTCCTTTCAATTATGCTTTTTTCTTAAAAAGCACATATGGCTATTATATGTTTTTGACATTTCTTGTGGCTTACTTCTAAGTAAAAAAATGGTAACAACAGTAACAACAACTATTATTGTTATTATCATATATTTTAAAATATAAAGTTAAAGGATCTGCTTGATACTAAGGAATAAATACATCATCATTTCAGCATATGATTTTTAACTAAGCTTTGTAATTAGCCTTATATATTTCATCTTAAATGTTTTAGCCAGAATTGTTTGCTTGCTTCCTCATAGATAAGCTAGACAACATTATGAATGCATGCTCCTCCCTAAAAGTTGTTGCTTAAAATGTTTTTCAAGAAGAGAGATTTTTTTAAAATATTTTTTTCAATATTTACATTTTTCTTCTCTATCTTGACCTTGATGTGATTGCCAACTCCTTTTTTTCAATCTAGAAAATTAAAAAATATTAAATTAAAAAACTATTCTACTATCAGAAAGGCACAATACAATGTAGATAGATAGATATTGGTAATCTAGTCCTTAAGCTTGCATAGCCCTTGTATAAACCCACCTTCTAAAATAATGTATATCAGTGCTTTTTAAACCAATGACTGTTTATTGATATGTCATAGAAGAGCATCATAGTATTATAGGAGTATAGGTGTGAAGGACAAATCCTTTAGAAATTTCATTGACAGCATTGTAATATACTTTTTCCACTGTAATTGTATCCGTACTATAATTTTCTTCTTATTTTTTCACAAAATAGAATTCATTTCTGATATTTCATTTTACATAGTACATAAATCCTGATTAAATTTAAAATGCTATTAGGAAAGACTAAACAATAGATCAGAAGGCAACCAGTTGAAACCGGAAAATTCAGCACTAAAAGAAATGTCCAAACAGTCACAGTACTGTGCTGATGCTCATAAAGCTAATTCTGCTCTCTTCCTGGTGGTTTTCATGACAGCAGAACTCCCTGACTGAAATATTTTCCCAAGAGAAGCTTTATTGTATTACCCAATATGTAATTATGCTTTTTTGTAAATTTTGTGATTTTATTGCCTATGTTCCATCATCTGCCACATTATAGATTGGGTTTATCACATTATCCTATCTCAATGCTTTGCATTACCACACAAAAAACCATAACACATCCCTTACTTTAGTTTGATTGAATAAAGTTATTTAAAATCAAGGCAGTCCTTGCATATGTTATAACTCCTAGACTTTTAAGGAATGAAGAGTAGGCACCAGTTCAATTTCCTGTCCTTGTAAAGTGCTGGCAATATAATATTTATTAACAACATGACTTTTTAAAAATCAACCTAATGAAGAATGCATATAAATGAGATTTTTGTCTTCAGGTGTCAGAGTTAACACTAAGAAATAACATAAAATGAATGTTTATTTATTCTAACAAAATGAACATTGGAGTAGTTGTGACACAGTCCTAATTTTAAAAATAAATAAGATAAATCATTCCCCAGTTTCCTGGAAATAGCTTTGTCTAAGATGTGCATATTCTTGGTTCCTTGGTTGCTATAAGAAACACAGCACCACTATTGAGACTGTAAATGTAAACTGATATACCTCATTAGTGAGAGTGTGTTACAGATAAGCTAGAGGTAGGACTTATTTCCCTTCTTGTTTTCCAGAAGTTTCATTAACCTTAAATTTTATCTGTATTTACACTGGAAACATGAAGCAAAAATTGGGATAGTAATGTAGCAAATTTGATATAACAACTAATCTGTAGAATTCAAACCAATTTTTTACTATCTTGAATTATTCAGATAATGGCCTTAATTCCCTTTCTCAGTTCAAATGAAGGCAAAGCTATATTTGTAGAAATTGAAGTTTCTAGTAAAGGCAACAATGTAGGTAAAATATAAGCTTTCTGATTTATTTTGGAGATGTTTTGAATCATTTTCAAAAGCCAGTAGTCTTTACTTTGGCTGCCTTACTGATTCACTGGTGTAGCTATGTAGAGCTACTTGTATAAATATAGCAGAAGATGCTGAAGACTGGGAATTAGTTTCACATTAGCAAACAAGGGGACATATTCAAATGTTAAAATGTAACAAAATTTTGATTATATAAGGGTATACTTAAAATACCTTGGGAGACTTTTATTAATCCTGCTAGTTTGATCATCACATTATGAAGATATTTGAAACAACCATTGGAGTTTGGATCATTTCAATAGGTCGGATCAGAGATATAACAAGAATAGTTCATTTTTTAAACTTGCATCATATTACTTTCTTAATTGTGTTATTTGAGATAATAATAATTTACATTAGATTTGTAAAATGAGATTTATTCTTATTTTTATTTTCTGCCATTGATATTGTCATTCAAAATGATCTCTAGAGATTAATAAATAGAATATTGATGGATAGATCAATAGGTATTTAGATAGACAGACAGACAGATAGATAGATAGAAAGAGATAGATGGATAATAGATATAAAACTAGAATAAGTTCTGTGGGACAGAATGAAAAGAGAAATAGTTTCTTCTCTGTTGCTTGAAACTTTAAAGGACTTCAAATGTAAGACTAACAAAGGTCTTATTTTCGCTCATGTTTTAAAACTAAATTCAGGATACTTAGAGCCAGGGAAGACTGGCATCATGTGAAGGATATTTGGGAATACATTATTTATTTTATTTTATTTTTT
>JAJPUD010001882.1:197978-228582 GCA_023553655.1 Myrmecobius fasciatus
TGAAAACTGGACATTTCTTAAAAATACTATAATGCCATTATAAAATAGGATGTGATATGATGAAATGAGTTGCAATCTTGGAAATGCGAGACCTAGCTTCTGGTTCTAGTTCCACTATTAATCTTTTGGGTAATCATTCCTAAGTTTTTTCAGGGGCAAAAATGAGAGAGTTGATTACATAGGTGGTACAGTAGATAGAGTACTTAGACTTGGTATGGAGTAAATATATGTTTGAAACCAGCTTCAAACTTTTATTTTGTTTGTGACCCTTAGTTGCTCTACTTCAGCCTTACTTGTAAACAGGGATAAATAATAATACCTACTACAAAAGGTTTTTGTGAGGATCAAATACAGTAACATAAGAGAAATGCTTTATAAAATTTGAAGTTCAATATAATTATGATTTGCTGGCATTATTATTATTAAGGTCCTTAGATTAAAATGCCACTTCCTATCTTTGTGATTTTGTACTAATCACTTGTTTATATGGATATAAATATGATAGAGTTAATAACAAGGTGTTTAATATAGAAGACACCTTTTTATAGATCTCTTTTTTTCAAATTTGAATGGATAAACAGATTCTTAAGGTCCTTTCTAGTTCTAAAGTTCTATAAAGTTCTAAAGTTCATATAAATAACTATATGTTATGCATTAATATTTTCATATTTCTATAAATTAACACCCGCTTCTCTTTTTCATTAAATTCTAAAAGAAAACTAGTTTACATGAAAGTAGCACATAATTACAGAAATTATTATTGTTATCAAATTATATTTTTCCAAATCCCAAAGAAATATCATGGGGACAATTAAAGATCCCTGTTTTAAATACAGAGTGAAGAGAGGATTGCAAAGAGTGAGCGAAAGGAAAGCTAACCAATGTAGACTGTGTTAGCCACATAAATTCATGCAGGTGACATACATGAGCCATTCCAGAATATATTCAGTTATTGTTCCTTTCAGTCTCCTTCCAGAGGTTAGAGGAATGAGAATAGTAATTTTTAAAAAATGGTAAAGATACTGCATCATTAAATGTTTTGATATTTACAAATCTTAAGAACAACTTAAGAGTCTGTTACAGGAAAGAAGAGCCAAGAAATTATTACTCTTTTATTACTTTTTTGATTAGGTACTAGAGACTGACCAAAAAAAAAAAGTTGTACACACTTAGGATCTATAGGTAAAGCTTTCCAAATGAAAACTTAGTTTCAACAATTTTCACTTAAAATAATTAACGTTTGTTCTTTATTATTATTATTATGAATAACTTCTTTGGAAACTATAACTTGAATCATTTTTATTTGTTTTTATTTTTTAGGCAATCACTGATAGCCAATTCAATCCTAAATAATGAAATTCAGGCCAATCTAAAAAAGTATTTATTAAATGCTTCCTCTTTGTAAGATACCCTGCTAGATGCAAATGATAAAAAAAGACAATCTTTGCCCTTAAGAAGCTTACATTCTATTAGAGAAGATTATATTTTTGCTATCATATGCGGGAAAATAATTATTGTCATTTGAAGTTACTTATGTATTTTTGTAAATAAAATTATTAAAAATAACTTTGGTCCACCGAGAGGTATGTATTACACTTCAATTTATTATCCTTTTAAGTGAAACATCACCAATATAACAACATGATGATGCAGTGTCTCATCTTTTAGTTTAAATAATTAATTTAAGAAACTCATTTAAAAATCTTTGTACTAAAAAGATATTTCATTTTATAATTTTAACTTTTAAAGCCATACATTTATATCTTGGTGATATAAACTTCCATACAAAAGTTATTTTAGCTATTACACAGGGCATATAGGCATTAAGCAAATTCAGCTGAATAAGGCCAAAAATTAGCCATTAGACCCTATTAGTCCCAATGTCTTTCCTTCATTGAGATCAAATACTCCTATGCTATATTTACTTGCCCTTGTATAGTAAAGTTTTCAGCAGTAATTTGTCATACTCTATTGTCACTTAGTCTATAGATTGTTCAGAACATAATCGTTATTCTCCTAATCATGAGTCTACATATTGTTTTCCTATGAAAGAACTAGCAGATGCTACTTTGAATTTTGATGCTGATGTAGGTAAAGTTTTCCTCTTGTTGAGAAAAAGCAGTTCTCATAGTGTATTGGGACATTGTTCACATATCAAGATGAGCCCTATTCAGGTTCTATATGTGATAAAAACTTGACTGTATGACATTGGACAAGTTACCATAATTTCTTAGCTCAAAATCAAAACTCACAATATTTTCAAGTGCCTGGAATAACAAAAATATAATTGGGAAATATTTAACGGGATAAAAATAAATGAAACATAAGTAATATTACATTTTAAAACTATACCAAGATCTGGCCCACAGAAATAACTTTCGTTTCCAAAGGGTCAAAAATTAATCTTCCTCCCCCTTAATATTCTTACCCTGTTAAGAAAAAAAAAGTCCTTCTAAATATGCTTTGCAAGAATGTGGGAGGAGGGAGGTAGTGAATATCTAAGTCAATGTTTACATAATTTAAATTTAAATTAGGAAGGAAAATTTAAAAAAATACTACAAGAAAATTGATTGGATAATTAATTTGTCAGACTTACCTTTATTTTTCAAATTCCCCCCCCCCAAGTTTCATTTTTACTTGCTCCAAACTTATTGGCAAGTAGAGCTTATAGACTATAACTGCTTGAATTTTAAATGAAGATAAATAAATTTTTCATCACTCGATCACAATGTCAAGATGGGGTTGTATTAATAAATTATTGACCCATTAGATGAAGAATTGCTACTGATTTTTTAGGTGAAATTCCCATCTTTACCAGCTCAGCTTTCTAAAAAAAGGTGGATAAAATTTTTTGGTCTCTGGAGCCATCTTGTGGTGTTACCACAGTATATATAAGAAGTCTATTATTTTTGTTTCCAAATTCTTTTCCAGCTAAACTATTTTAGTTCATCACTATTGAAACAGATGTGAATTTACAGAAGGGCTATGAAATGGCATTAAAAATGTATCATGTTTAGATTAATGTCATTTTCTTTTTACATCTCAATATGAATTATATAAAATATTGTTTTACAAAAATCTCAACAAAAATGAAAACTTTTGAGCAGGACATAATTACAAAACTGAAATGTATTTTTGCTGTGCAGCTGCAAGAGATCTCTACAGAATCCTTAAATGTTTAGCTAGCTCAAGGCAAAATTCATTTCAGTATCCTCTAGTGTGCAGCACAAAGAAAACAAGGTTTGTGCTATCATTATTTTTGCATTTTGTAAAGCTTAAATGAAAATATGCAATCACATTTTTAAAAAAAGGTATTACCAGAAACTCAGCTGATCCCATTTATTTTTCCATGGATTCAGTGGAAGTACAGATTCACTAGTCTGTTTGTTTTTATAAGAAATGATTACTCGATTAAATCCCAATTAATTGTGTGTAATGTAAATGCTCACAATGCAGTAAGCCTTTGTATTATGTATGCTCTTTAAAAATATTTTTGAATGAAAGCTTCATCCATTGCACCATATAGCTACCCTAAGAGTACATTAGAGCAAAGGATGGGTGAAAATATACATTCCAAAGAATGTGTGTGTGTGTGTGTGTGTGTGTGTGTGTGTGTGTGTGTGAAGTTATGCTATTCTGTTTGTCTTCAGAGGTATTTAGCATTGGACTATGGGGTAAAGGGACTTTAAAAGAGTACAAGGAGTTTGCAATCTTGTTGAAGTAATAGATACAAACATGAAAAAGTAAATTGCAATTCAAGTAAGTAACATTAAAAGCCAACAGAAGAATTATGAAAAGTGTTAGAAATGGTAAGAGTAGAGGGGAAACAACTTTCTTTAGAATAACCTTTGAAGAAATAACATAATTTAGATAGGTAGCCAAAAATAGCAAGGGCATTTCAGATTGGGGAACATTATGACAAATTACTTAGTAGTAGAAAACATGATAGATTGAGAAGTTGGTCTAAATAGAAAAGAGCATTTGCTCCATTTCTTCATTATCAAATGTCTATTGAACCTAAGATCAAATGGCTTATTTCTCCATGTCCAAAAGGTATCATCAATAGCCCTACTATTTACCAATTTTCCCGTCTCATTTTTTTTTGCCCCACACTCAACAAATTGGGCAGTTCCTAGATTATTTCACTTCCCCAATCTTTAGGGAATCCTTAGTTTTTGCTATAAATAGACAAAATTATGTCTTCAGTTCTGGTGCCTTCTTAGGCACCTAAAGGCATAAAAAGTCCTGCCTACTGAAAATCAAGAGCCTTGGATTTGGTGAATTTCTAAATACTTATTGAGTCATTACTTCTTTTATTCTAATAGGCCTTTATTGCTAGGTTTGTTTTCATATGGAGATGAATAGTATCATCCTACTCAGAGAAGCCACCCTGTACTTGTTAACTCTTTTATGTTGGTATGTTAGAGCAAAGTAAATCTTTTTTTTTTTCATTGTTCACTGGCATGTAAATGAAAACCTCATATCAACCCAATATCATTCCTAAAATAAAAGAATGGTGGTATTAGTGCCATATCTGACATAATTTCAAACTCAAAATTTCCAAATGGATCCCATTATTTTCTCCCTAAACACATATCTTCCACAGTTTCCTACTACTTTTAAGGAAATGCTCACAGAAATTCATAATCTGGAATGATCATTGCCTCTTCTCTTATCTTCCCACAAGACTTGTCAGTTCTCCCTCTATGTCATCTTTTTGAACAACTTTTCCACTAATAGAACCACAATAAACTCATGCTATCATGTCTTGCCTTTACTATTATAATACCATCCCAATTGTCTTCCTGCTTCCATTCTTTCCCTTCTCAAACCAATTATTTACAGAGGTACCAAAATAATCATGCTAGGTGGTAAGTTTGACTTTGCCACTTATTTGCACAAAAAAGTACCTGCTCTTTGCTTCTAAAATTAACCTCTTAACCTAGCATATAAGGTCCTACACAGTTTGCCTCCCATCAGTCACTCCAAATTTACTTCATATTCCTCTTAACAAATTCTATATGCCAGCCAAATTGGAACCATGCCTCTAAAAATATTCTACTTCCTTCTCTGAGCATTTATACATGATATATCCTATGTTTGCAATACATGCTTTCTGCACACTCTCACTATCTACCTCCAGGCAATAAGTACACTATCCTTAGAAAATTTTTTATCAAAGGCACATTTTACCTACTTCCCTATTCTCTTCCACCCCACCCAACTCCTTGAGGGCAGGGACTGTGTCTTTTATATTCTTAATACATAGCAGATGGTCTTACATTGTCAGTAATTAATAAATGCTTTTTTGAGATGAATCCAATTTAATCTTAGAGTGTAGTATGAAATACAGTTAATAGTATGATGACAAAGAGCATAGAGTATATGCTATAAATAGATACATCCACTCTACTCTCCTTTTCTCTTTGATTTTTTTTCTCACTCTCCCTTCTCCATCCCTGATAAAGATTTTTGAAAACTTTAAAACTGGATTTATAGCATCTTACTAACATGACTAGCTGTTGGACTGAGCTGATTAAATTTATTGCACTTTAGCACACAAATATGATTTATTTGTGTTCAAGAACATGATTTTTATAGTGTATCTTGAAAAGCATAACAATCAACTAATCAATAAATATTTATTAAGCTCTTACTGTCCACATATAACTATCTTGTTGCCAAAGAATTCACATTCTAACCAGGGAGACTACACACATACACACATATCTATATGCATACATATATATATATATATATATATATAGTATGTATAATATAATTCATATAACATATGTTTTTATAAATACATTTTAAAATAAGTTATTTTGGCTCTTATAAATATCCATATTGACTACAAAGGACGTATGATGGAAGATTCTATCTGAAACCAAAGAAAGAACTGATAAATACAAGTATGTATAGAATGGTTTTTTATATACACACATGCACATACATTTGTATCTAATGAAAGCTATCTCTATGGTATGGAGGGAAGAAAATAAATTTGTATGCTAATTTTGTTATATGTTTTTAAAAAAAATTACCCACTTGTACACAATAAATTTTCAGCTTCAGGTGCAATCAGCTTTTTTATTATATTTTTTATTGTAAACCTTAAGTACTATGAAAATGTTTATTAATCTTTTTAGATGCCTACAGCTGGTGAATCACTGTTTCTTCAGTCTTAAGAAGAATTCATTCTTTGACACTTCTATTACATTCCTCCTGAGTTCAAGCAATGCTTATTGACCAATCCAGGGGTGTGTTGCTAGATGTTTCCTGAGCTCTTAGGAAAGAATATGTTCTCATAACTTTAAATTCAATATGCATTATTAACATTATCTTCAGTCTAGGCAAGCAGCAACAATAGCAACAAAAATAAATAAATCAAATCTCGATATTAGAGTTTGCCAGTGTTCACACTGAATAGTTTACTAACGAAATCTTCTGGATGTGTATGCATTTACATAAATATACTATGACAGAAAGATAAAACATACAAGGCCCATCTCCAATTGTCCTAATTTTTATCTTGCATTGGACCTAGATGGCTTCAGAGGACAAAGTGAGGCTAGTGACTTTGCATAGCCTTTCTCACTTAAATGAGATTTACTTGCACATCATGGCATCACCTTCTTGATGTTATGTCCTCTTCAAGAATGAAGGACCCAGGGACAGCTAGATGGTGCAGTGGATAGAATCAGGAAGACCTGAATTCAAATTTGGCCTTGAATACTTAATACTTCATAGCTTTGTGACCCTGGGCAAGTCACTTAATCCCAATTCCTCCCCAAAAGAAGAAAGAAAAAAAAGAGAGAGAAAATGATGGACCCATAACAAATACAGAAAGTGATTCTTAAGCTGAGACTTTAAAAATATTTAAAATTGATTTTCTGTCATTATAACATCTACAGTCCCCACTCCTTCCTAACATATTTCTCCTCTCTTCTTACATTTAAAAGGAAAAAAGCAATCAGCAAAATCAATCAACACATCAAAAATGGTATTCTTTGTATATATACTTTTGATCTTTATCTCTTCAAAGGAGTCAGAGAGGGAGAATGCTTACATATCTTTGGATATAAGAATCTTGGTTTTATAATTTGGGAACAGTTAGTTTAGACTGTTTTATGGTGATTTTTCTTTTGATTTATGTTTTTGAGCTAGTTAGTTGTTCATTGTCCTGACTCTGCTTACTTTCGCTTTTCATTATTTCATATAAATTGTTTATGATTTATTTTTAAGAATCACTTTTATCATGTTATACAATAATAATATTCTATGGAATTAATGTATCAACATTTTCTTTAGATATCTCCCATTTGACAGGATTTTACTTTGCTTCTAGTTCTTTTCTATCACAAAATTTTCTGCTACAATTTTTTTTTATTTATATAGAAAATTTTCCTTTTTTATTAACATGTTTTCATGACTTTGGGGTATATGCCTAGGAATAGAATTTCTACATAAATGGATATAAATAATTTGATCATTTTATTTTGATACTAAATTGCTTTCCTGAATGTTTGAATCAATTCTCAGCCTCAATTAACAGCAAACTGTTAGTGTGTCATTGTTTCCACATCTCCTTTAACATTTACTTTTCTAATCCTTTGTGTGTGTTTGTCAATTTTCTTGGTTGGAGGATTATTTTAATTTTTGTTGCCCTTATTTTTAGGGGTTAGGAGTATTCTCTCATGTTGTTAATATCTAGCAGTTCTTTTATGAACTTTTTATTTATAAACTTTGCCCAACTGGGGTTGTAGCCTTGAACTAAATCTTAAATAGAACCAGAGATTACAATAAAATTGAAAATAATAAATGAAATGTCAAGATTAATAGTTTACTTAAATATTAGAGAATTTAGAGAGAAGGGCACTATTCAATCATGTACTGAAATGATTGATAATATTTTTTATTTTTTTTCTCTCATGGGATCATAGATTTAAAATTGAGATCATCTTGGTCATGTTATAACCTCATGCATTTTACAAAGTAGTCATCTGAAGTACAAAATGCTATCTGCTTTAGGTTATCTGCTCTAGGTCTGATAATGATTGTTAATATCAAATTTTGAACCTAAGCCTTTTAACTCTAAATTTTGTGACTTTCTCATCTCACCAAGATGCTAGTCTTTGCATTCTTACCATGCTACTATCACTTCTCATATTAAATAGACAGTTCTTCTAGAATTCACCATATACATTTGTAAAAAGTACCAGGCTCTGTAAAATTGTATATTAAAAACTACAGATATGGGTGATGGGGTTAGATATAGAATCCTCAAAAATATCATTAATAACATTGAAATATATACATAAATATAAATTTAAAAGTAGCCCAAGTTTGCATGTTAAATGGTTAACAATAAATACTAGTAATGTCAGCAGCCTTAAGTTGTTTAGCTTTCTCTAGGAGGAAATCAAGCATAAGGCAACTTGGAATTCTGTTATGCTCAAATGTTCTGTATTATATCAATTGTATTGACACAAATGAATGTTTTTGAAACTCATTTTATAATAAAATTGACAGTTCATTATCATCTTTTACATAATCCACCCTCAAATTATCTTTTACCTTCTCCTTAGTCTTTACTCTACCACTAGTTCTTTGTTATATACTATAGTAATAACATCTTAACAGACATCCTTTCATTTGCTTTCTCTCTCTGCCATGTTATCCCTCACATTATTGGCAGAATTACTTATGCATAAAGCTGTCCATTTTATTTTTCTTTTTAGAATTTTTAAATGGTATTTTTTTTTGTAAAAGAATACTAGAATTGTGAAGGACCGCTAAAACCATCTACTCCTTAACCTAAATCCTCTGACAAAATACTAAAAAGGTCATCATACTATCCTGAACTTGAATATATCCAGTGAAGACAAATCTTTTACTCCTGAGCCATATGTATATATCTTATTTTATTCCAGTAAGAAACTTCAGTCATATCTAGCATATAAAAAACAGTTCATAGATAAGGAAACTAATTCCTAGAGAGTTTAAAATTTAGTTGTCCAAGATCATACAGGTAGTAAATGACAAGGTCAGGAGTTGAAATTAAGTCTTCTAAGTCCAACACTTTTCATTGCTTTATGCTATGTCCTCATTTACGTCTTTGTAATCCCAGCACTTGACATAGCACCATTCATATCATAAATTCTTAGGTCCTTAGTAAATAATTCTTTATTAACAGTCTTTGATCAATTTCCTTTTTTTTTTTGGCTGACACTCTTGAGTCACATATTTCAAACTAGATTTTGTTTGAGGAAAGGGATTGTTTCAAAGTTCTCTATTGTAAGAATTATCACATTTTTGAATCATGTCTTATACTATTCTTAAGTTTTTACTTACTTTGCTTTAGGAAAATGGAATTACTGATTGTCAGTTCTCCATACGTAATACTTTATTGACAAAGTATCTTTTCCTCTTTCTGTTTCTTCTACTTAGAATTTTTTTTCTTATCTCTACTCCAAATTTTCCCTCTTCATTTTTTACCTATAATTTAAAGTCGAATTCAAATGCCATATTCCCTAAGTAACATTCTCTGGTGCCTGTGATGGTCACAAACTTCTCCTTTGGACCTTTATAGCATCATATTTTTACCTTTCAAATAAAAAGTATTTTATATATTCTTTTGCATCATAGTTTCTTTGTTTTGTATTGTATGTCATATTTTCCTGTTTTGTTCTAGGTGCTATGAGCAAAGGAACGATGTTACAGGTAAAATTCATTTGTCTTTCAGTTTCATTTAATTCAATACATTGGAAAAAGGATTTCTTTTGGATAAGAAAGATGCTATATTATATTTTAACCATATCAACCATTATAAATTTTACCATGTTACTCTTGAGGAAAAGAGGTAATATGAGGCAAATTAATAGTTACTTGGCTTAACGCTGATTTTAGAAAGGCATGGAAAAACACGAATTGATGCTAAGTAAAACAAGCAGAATCAGGAATACATAGCACACAATAACAGCAAGAATGTGTGATGATCAGCTATGAACTACATGATTCAGTGGTTCATTGAGCCAAAGTAATCCCAATAGACTGGACAGAAAATGCCATCTGTATTTAGAAAAAGAACTATGGAGACTGAATGTAAATCAACACATGCTATATTCACTTCTTTTTTCTGATTTTTTTCTCTACCCCATGGTTTTTCTCCTTTGCTCTGGTTTTTCTCTCCCAACATGTTTCATAAAGCAATGCGTATTAAAAATAAATTAAAAAAAACTAAATTTTTAAATAGTTAATTGACTTGACTGAAATGGTAATTGATTTTTTTTATCAATTTCATTTTTTTACAGTAGACAGCCTCAGAGATCCCAGTTTGTCCCTCTGCTGGTTTTTTTTTTGTTTGTTTGTTTTGTTTTGTTTTGTTTTTTTTAGTCAATGACTTAGGTAAAGGAAGGGATATCATCCCTTTCAGATTTTCAAATAACATAAATCTGGTAAGAATAGCATATATAACAGATGACTGACTTAGAATCTTAAATTACCTTGAGAAGTTAGAACATCAAGCTGAATCTAATGAGATGAATTTTATTTAATGGGGACAAATATATGTTAAATACAAACAAAAATTCTTCAGATGCAATATTTGGGGAGGCAAGAGAAAGAGAGCATTTTGCTTGAAAAAGATGTGAGAGTTGTAATGGACTAAATGAAATAGCAGAGGGATATAACAGCCAAAAACTAGTGCTATTAGCTATTGAGCTGAATTAAGGGCAATATTTTTTTTTCAGAAATAAAGGTGATTCTGGTATTATCTGATTGTCTCCTAAACAGATGACACATGAAATATGGAGATGAATTCTGGAGACAGCAGTTTAGGAAGGGCATTGAAAAACTGAATCTCCATATTGACATGTGGAAGATGGAAAACAGAATAATCACATGTATTGATTCTATGTCATAAAAGAATAGGTTAAAGAAATACTTACCCTTAAGAAGAGAAGATTTAGATAGAAAGAAGCAACCTCTGAGATGCCTTCCAACTCTCAATTCTATGATTTGCTCAAATTCAGTTTGCAGTGCTGATAGAAGTGATAATTTGCAAAGTTTGGCAAGCTTTTTGGAGATAGGAACTATTCACTAAAACAAGATAACACTAGCAACCACCACAAGCAATCATTTCCAACTCATTAAGCTATAATTTTGATAACAAGACTTATAAAGAATAAAATCTAAGGAAGCTACTTTTGAGACAATAACCATTAGAACAAAAGTTCATTAAGTTAAAATCAAAGATTTTAATAAAAATCAAAGCTTTCCCCAAGTGAAATGTATTGTTATTCACATTGCATTATGGTTAACCTTTTTGTTTTATTCTTAATTTCAATCCAAGCCTTTTACAACCTATTGACCATAAACAGAATATTTTTCTAATACCTCAGTTTTTCTTTACTTAAAAATTCTTAATCACTTCCTTTTTTTTGTTTCTTTTGACAATGTGGAAAAACAGCAAAACAGACATATATATGTATATGTATTATATATATATATTACTAGAAACAAGATGGAAGAAAAAGTTATCTTTATATTAGATAGATACATATTTAATAATGGTTACCCCTACATTCTTCCATTTTTAGTGTGGTAAGGTAATTTTCTAAAGCCAATTAAGTTTTATGATAAAAATATCATACTATATTATACATTGCTCAGAAATATCAGATTGGCCACTGGATCATGAATTTGTTGGTAGTGTTTACTCATCTCAATATATTTCCATTTTTGCAGAAAGGAATGTTTCATAATGGCTTTTTCTAATAATATTTAACAATTTTCTTTAAAAATAAAAATCATAGACATAGATTACATACTGTTCTTTGCTATAAAATATTAGAAGTTTTTTTTGGGTTAGAGGAGTCTCATGTATTTCCTGAAAAAATAGCAGTCAAATATTAGTGTATATAAGCAGGTAGATGTCCCAGGGGATATAGGAAAGCCAGGAAGATATGGGTTTGAAATAGGCCTCAGACATTTACCTTCTGTGTGATCATGAGCAAATCACTTAACATTTCTCTGCCACAGTTTCCTTAACTGTTTAATGGAGGTACTAATAACACTTACCTCACCAGGTTGTTGTGAAGATTAAATGAGATAAAGTTGGCAAAGCTATTAGCACAGTGCCTGACATAAGTGTTTAATAATTAATTGATTGTATTTTACCTTAATGGTAGCTATATCTTATCTATAGCTATCTATCTAAACATAGTTAGACACACAATCACATAAACACATACACACACATCCTTCAGATGTATTGAATGGGTATTTTCAATATCAATAACAGGTTTTTTTTGTTGTTTTCTCTTATCCTTTACCCCTCATCTTTTTGCTTATAAGAGTTCTGTCTTTGGATCTCACTTAAAACATTACTGTTATTTCTCTTAAAATCTCATCATGTATCAGAGGGGCTGGTATATAAAGCAGGAATCATATAAGATAGAATTTATAAGTTCTTTATATTTCTGATCTTAAATTGGACTACAAAATAGCTCTTTAGTTAAAATTGAACTATGATATATAGGTGTAGCAAGAATTTGATGCAATTTGTAGTATTGCTGTGCTCTGTTAAGATTAAATTAATTCAAATGAGAGAATCAATCAATCAATAAACATTTATTAGGTACTTACTCTATCCTATCTATCTATCTATCTATCTATCTATATATATATATTATCTTAAGCATACAAAAGAAGGCAAAAGATAGTAGTTCTGTCCTCAAGGAATGAGGACAAAAGGCGGGAAAGGATATATAGACAAGTATATACAAAACAAGTTATGTACAGAAGAATAGGGATCTTTAACAAAAGGAAAGCATTGAGGAATTTTGAAGGCTTCCTCTAGAAGGTGGCAATTTAATTGGTAGTTAAACAAGGTAGGGCAGTTTGTAGTTGGAGGAGATGAGGGACAACATTTTAAACATGAAGGACCACCAGAGAAAATGCTCAGAGAGGAAGCTTCTTGTTTGTGGAATGGCCAGGATGCCAGTGTCCCTAGATCAGAGATTATATAACAAGAGAAACTATGTAAGAAGACTGATAAAAGGAAAGTAGGTTATAAAAACCTTTGTATATCAAAAGGAGTATTTTACATTTGAAGATGCAGTCAGAAATCTGTGGAGTTTTTTTGAGAAGAGTGAAAGAATTAGACCAATGCTTTAATAAACTCATTCTAGGGTCTAAATGTAGAATGAATTGGAAAGGAAGAGACTTGGGGCAAATAACCTAACACTAAGATATTGCAATAATTCAGGTGTGAAATGATGAGGGCCTGCCCCAGAGTAGTGGCAGAGTAGTGGGGCATAATAGAAAAATTAGTGAAATGTTGAAAAAAATGGAATTGAGAGGCTTTGATAATAGATTAGATGAGAAAGATAGAAATACTGAGGAGTCCAAAATGGCTCCTAGGTTTAGAGCATGAGGAACTAGGATGATGTTGTTGCTCTCTATAGTAATGGGGAAGATAATGGAGTGTGTGTATATGTGTGGGACTGTTAAAGAGAAAGATAAATAATCCCAATTTTGGACATGTTGAATTTAAAATGTCTATTAGATATTCAGTTCAAGATGTCTCAAAGTTGGAGACATAAGATTGGAATTCAGCAGTTATAGAAAAGTTAAGTAAATATGAGAATCATCATGCACCCTAGATTATAGTTAAATCAATGGTAAGTAATGAAATAGTATAGAAGAGAAGAGAAAAGGGTAAAATACAGAATCCTGAGAGACATCTAGACTTAAGCGTACATAATCTGAAAAATTATCCAGGAAAGGAAACACAGAAGGAGCAGTTATATAGAGAAAAAACATAATCCTAGTGAGAAAAAAAAGTATCAAGGTAGAAAAAATGGTCAAGAGTATCAGAGACATCAGAGAGGTCAAAAAGAATTAGGATTGACAAAAAGGAAAAAAAAAACACTTTGGATTTGGCAAATAAGAAATCATGAGAACCACACAGATAGCCATTTGGGTGGAACAAGGTCAGAAATTGATTTTTAAGTGATTAAGAAAATAGTATGAGGTGAAAAAGCAGGGACATTTATGAAGTGCAGAAAAAATATGGCTAATAATCAGAAAGTATAGAAGATTCATATGAAGGCATTTTCAGCATCAGGGAAATATGCATATTTTTGTAGACAGAAGGGACTGAATTAGAAGATAGGGAGAAAATGAAAATAGTAAAAGAGTAGGGATGACTGAAGGGAAAATAGTTTGAAGGAGTTAACAAGGCATGGAATTTCTTGAACAAGTAGAGAGGTTAATCTTGGAAAGGATTAAGGCTTCTTTTGAGACAGGGATAGGTAGTTAATAGCATTTCATAATGACAGAAGTTTTCCAAGTAATTGGAGGTAAAAAGAAGGAAGAAGAAGGAGCTGATAAAAATGGATTCAACATTTTCTGTAAATTATCTGGCAAAATTCTAAGCTGAAAGTTTGGGGTGGTAGGAAGTGGGGCATGGGAGATTTAAGGAGAGGTGGAATGTTTTGGAAAACTCTGTAAAGAGTAGAAAAGTGAGTTCATAAGGAGACATAGCAATGCTTGGCAGTAGAAAGGGTTGAGCTGAATTTATCTAACATAAATTTGTAGTGAGCTTGATGAGAACAGTTGCATTATTTTCTCCATAAGCTGGATGTAGTGAAGTGAAGGTAGCAAATGATGGGAGCTGAATCTTGGCTGGTGATAATTAATGATGTGAAAAAGAGGTTAGTGATTCTAGAAAGGAAGGCAATGTAGATTTGAATTGAATCACAAAGGAGTAAAGAAGATAAAAGAGCAGCTACTGCTGGAGAGATGGCTTAGGAGAAAACTGAGGTGTCAAAAGTTTGGAGATTATGGTATAGACATAAAATGGGGTTTTGAAAGGGAAGACACAGGGAAAGTTGAAAAGACAATAAAAATATAATGGTCAGTTTGGAGGATTTCATAATTGCTAGCATTAGAACAGTAACTTTGTGTTTAATTACAAGATAAAGGGTATGACAATCTTTGTGTCTAGCTGATGTGAGGTGGAAGTAGGTCATATATAATGATTAAACTGAGGAAATCAGTGGTTAGGATTTGTGAGGAGAATTAATATGTATATTGAAGTTTCTTGTATAGGACAGGAGTTAAAGAGAAGAGAAAAATTCTGATTCAGGAATTGAATTATTTGAAGGAAGGGAATCGACCTGAATGTCTCTAGAAAGTAGCTATAAGAATTTTAATGGGGTGGTAGATATGAGTAGCATTAATCTAAAAAGAAGAGAGATTATTGAGTACTGAAGGTGGGGGGAGGGGAAACCTGGAAGTGGCAATGAGGAACAAAGGACATTCCAAATCCCTTCCTTTGACCAGTGAGCCAACAAAAATGAAAGAAGGTTCACCCAGTACTGGAAAGGGTAACAAGGGAAACTCTCATAAGAAGCATTCTGTTCTAGCTCTGGTGATTACTAGTTATGTGATTACTGCAGGCCAATCATTTAACCTTTATGAGTCTCTGATAACTCTTGAAAATTTATTGCTGAATTATACATGGATAGAATATGTAATAGAAGAAGAAATTACCACTCCTAAAAATCATATATATTTCAATTATTGTCCAAGCCTTAGTACCATGGATTTGGGTATTAGAATATAACTGTGGAATAAAACAGCATACAACTTTTTTGTATTTATTTTACATTTGCTCATTTAAACTTCGAAATTTCACCCACACAATCCTTTAGTACATGATTTCAAGAATTTTTCCCCCTTTTCCTTTCTTGCAAAATCCTAATTTTAAATAATTTTCGTCATGTACAAGCTGCTCTATTAAATTGATGATTTTTTGTCATCATCTGAAAATTTCTTACCTTTATTTTATTGAAGTTTAAAAATTACTTCTACTCTGATATTTTACTAAAATATAAAGGTAATTTTCAGTTTTTGTCTAGCTGAGAAAAAGGAATTCTTAACCTGGAGCCCAGTAACATTTTAATTTTTTTTGCATTTTGACAACTATTTCTATGTATCTTTTCTTTTGTAATCTTCTGTATATACATTGTTATATTAAAAATAGACCCATAGGCTGAACTAAGCTTTGAGGACAAAATAGAATAAAACAATGATTATTTTTTTGTAATAAAAATCTTATAGGCCATATACTATATCATAGAGGTGTTATTCAGAGTATCCAAACTGATCAAAACAAAGGTCATCAAAACAGTCAAGTGAAAATTAAATGAAGCAAATATTTTAAGTTTAATCTATCATTGAGTATAAGGTTTTTGTCACTATATTAATAAATATATCAACCTTTATGAATAGTTATTGTGGACAACAGAAAAGAATACTACATCGAGGGTAGCTAGGTAGTAGAATACTGTCGCTGAAGTCAGGAGAACTTGAATTCAAATCCAACCTGAGACATTGACACTAGCTGTGTGACTATGGAAAAGTCACTTAACCTGTCTCAAAAAAAAAAAAAAAAAAAAAAAAAGGAAAAAAAAAACAATATTGAGAGCTTGTAGAGTAGAAGTTCTCATATTGGCATTTCCACAGAATAGCAGTATGATTTATGATGTCTTATTGGTCTCACTTTCCTAAACTATGAAATGTTATTTTTTATTTAATTTATTTTTGATTTGATATAATTCAAAGATAATTCAAAAGATTTTGTAGGGTATATATCTATAGTCTTTAAGTTCTGGAAATACAGAAATGTGTGTTTGTTTGTATGTGCATGTGTGTGTTTAATACCTCCAATTTCCATCGAAATTCTATTCTGATTATTTATCATGACATGAAAATTGCCCTGAGTTACTTAATATTCTAACAGTGGGATGCAAGCTTTGGTAGGTAACAAAAAATGGAAAGATTTCAAATATGTGTGTGACAGAAAGGGATCTCTATTTCTGTATTCCAGGAACCAGATTAGATAAATTCGGAGTTTTTTTATGTACAAAATTAACCACAGCAAGTCATGAACATTGTCAAATAAAGGAAGTTAGGGTTTTGATGTGTGATAGTGGAGGGACCTCCTCCATAAATGAGAGAATACATTTTTTATAAGAATTACAACTAAATTTCGTGAATTCAGTTGAAGTTATGAGGTTAAACTAAATTAGATTCCACAGATGATTAAAATAAATGCTAATTGATATAATTTGTTTTCATAAAACTTATTTCTCAATATTCAAAAGCGTGCCATAGCTCTCACTCCTCAAGATCCTTACAAAAATAAAAGGTAAAAAAAAGAAGAAAAAATGTTTCAAAAAAGTGAAAAAATTTCTGGCATTATGTATAGTATTCCACTTTCATTTTTTTCCATTTCTATAAAGAAAAGGTTACACTACCTAAAGATAACTTTTTTTTTTTTGAGGCTAACCTTTCTCATAATTTCATGGAATTTGGCTTTAATCATTTTGTATTGTTCTATTTATATCATCATATATATTGTTTTCCTGTTTCTGTTTACTTTGCTTGGTATCATTTCATATTTTTTATGTATCATAATCATAATTCATGATTTCTAACAGCACAAAAATATTTCATTACATTTATGTACCTTGGATTATTTAGATATTCTTCCAATGATAAACATCATATTTGTTTTCAAGTTTTTTTGCTACTACAATAAGTCAAATTTTGATGAAGGGATAAGCGTACACAATATTTTTAATGACAATAATAAAATGATTTCAATAGAGATAAGTTATAAATATTAAGGGATTATGACACATACATAGATATGTATAACATGAAGTAGAGTAAGATTGGGAAAAAGCAAAAATCAAACTGAAACATAAAAATTTGAAGTAAGAAAACCTATAGTTATATGAACCAGAAAAGGAGTACTAGTTTTGAGCTTTCAAGGGATAGAAACAACTTCAAAGGTACTTTCTAGTGGAAAGAGAAACTTGAATTTTATGTATTGACTACTTCGTAATGTTATATTTTATATATAAATATGCAAATATATGTACATGGGCATTTATGTATATACATGAATTTTTATTCACACATGCAAATGTATTTCTTTCACACACACACACACACACACACACACACACACACACACACACACATGTACATAGGTAGGTGGCAAAATGGATCAAGCACCAAGCCTGGATTCAAGAAAATCTGAATCCAAATCTGTCCTCAGACATTTACTTAGCTGTGTGAACCTGGGTAAGACATTGAACCTCATTTACCAGTTTGCTCCCCTGTAAAATGATCTGGAGAAGGAAATAATAAACTACTTCCTTTTCTTTGCAAGATAAATCCCAAATGGGGTCAAAGAACTGAAGTGAAACAATTGAACAAATGTTTGTGTATATGTTGTTTGTATCCAAATGCACCATTTTTGGACTTTTATACTTACTTTAATGCCTCCTAATATATCTTCTCTCTTTTGATTCTCATTACTATAGAATACCTTTTATTTCTATAAGGAATTCCCAAATAAGGAAACTCCCTCTACCAATGCACATCATACATTCTTCATCACTTATGGACTCAGAACAGTTTTTGGAATTTGGAGATTAATTCACTTGACTGTAATCATACAATTAATATGTGTCTAAGATGGCATTTGAACTCCAGCCCTGCCGTGGCTCCAGGATCAGCTCGGAAGACCAAATCACTTCCTCTGACTTCACTGTTTCAGTAGCTATTAACCCAAGTCCCTATTTCAGAACCGTGCTATCATCTTTAACTTTTTTATTTTTATTTTTGCTTCTTTATTTCTCATGTCCATTCAGTAAGAAATCTTCTCCATTATACTTCCAGAATTTTTCTTTCATCTGTCCCCGCTTTTTAGTTCCATTGTTACCAACTTAATGAGAGGCAACATCGCAGTTTATTGAACTTAGAATCTAGACGATAGTGCTCAAGTTTTGCTTATGATTTTGCGCAATTTAGTTAAATTTTCAATGTCCCAAACAATTATCTAGAATTATCAATTGCAGATATGTTGCCGTTTATTGATGAAAGAAAACTCCCCAATACAAAGTATCTGAAACATTCAAATTAGAACCTTTACAATTATTTTAAATGCCCTTCTCATATATTTTCTCTCATTTTCTCTCTTGGCCAGATCCTCTTCAAATGACTATTATACTATTTTTACTCATTCATAAAATTAGTTCGATCATTACTGTGTTCAATCAATTTATGTGGCACCCAAATGCCTACTTAGTAAAGTTCTAAATACCTTACCTGTTTTTCAAGGGATTTTGAAATTTGATGCTACCATACTTAGGCAAAATGATTTCCTATTACATCTCTGTTACATTGTATACGAATTGTGCTCTTTTCAAAACCTTAAACATGTCCTGTGCTTATGGGCCTTTACTTACAGTATTCATTGAACTTGTAATATCTTGCTACCCTTCTTACTCTGCTAAATTTTACTATTTTATTAAAGTCAATTTTTGAGGTTCTTCATTTCAGAATACACACTGAAAACCACTCATGGGTTAAAAAAGGAAATTGAACTAAATGACCTTGGGAGTGCTTTCTAGCTCCTTGGTTAGATAACTTTTCCCCATCCACAATATCAATGAATAACTTTCCCCTGAAATTTACATAGCACTTTGTTTTATACTGCCAATACTACTCAAACAGTATTAAGTATGTTATCATTCTCCCCTAATAAATAGTGAATTATATATGAGTAGATAACATATATTTTCTAAGCTTTGCAATCTCCTGGCCAATGGCACGAGTTTGCATACAAAATTCTTAATTAACATTTGCCAAATTAAATTTGCTGAATATCTACATACTTGTATATAAGGAGACAAAAATGTTTTCACTACATCTTATTTCCAAATGTTGCTTTTCTAAAATGATGTGGAAGTGATACAGAGCTGAATTAAATAGGTAAAATAAATTTTCTTTATTACTAGACACTATACTTTTCAGAGAACATCAAAAATAGGTGTGAATGATATATTTTTGATTTTTATGACTGGTTTAGCTGAAAGTTATATTAAAAAACACATGCCATTAGACATCTTTAAAAAAAAGGATAAGTAGTTATTTAAGACATGGCTGAACTCCAAATTAATTTAAAATTTCTCATTATGTTCAATTTCTTTGTTTCTGGTGGTTTCCTTTTTCCTTGAGGTAGGATATATATTAACTGGACACCTGCTATTTAAGCATGCAATTTTGCACATTCCAGAATGAAATGTTAGACAAAAGCAACAACCATAGCCTTTTATATCCTACTCTTAGGAAAATGCTATACATGACTATTCTCATTTTTACATAAATCTCTATTCACAGATCTTGAAATAGATGGAAATGGATGATTTCTTTAAGTGCTAGAATTGTCATTTCTAAATTTTAAAGAAATAGTCAATTTTTTTACAATTGCATATTATTCTGGCAGTGTTCTTTTAAAATTCATTAAATATAGTACCTATTTTCACAATGTCTCAGTAAATTCTCACTTTTTTGCATATTCCTTCAATTTTGGTAGTACTTGGTCTTTGCAGACTGCTTTATTTTCACTCATGGGACAATATTCTGCAGAGGGAGATATTAGTCATGAGCCCTTTAGTTCTGCTAGTTGATTAGAATTACTTCTTTACCTCAATTAAGCTGTTACTGTGCAGAAGAAAGACAAAGCAAGTCACTACTTCTGCTTTGACTGAAGCATACATTTTGCATTTTTCCCATACCTTATAGTTCAGTCATATTCCCCTCCACTCCTTTTTTAGGACAGTTTGCATATTAACAAGCTGAATAGATTTGTCTGTTTTGGGAATAAGAGTACTTTACCAGACCTCTACTTTTCTCTGGGCCTCAGTTACTCATAAGTAAAATAGTGTAATTGGTGGACTAAAGAACTGTTTGCAAATAATTTACATTTTATGCACAAAAACATACATACTACACATAGTTATCATTAACTGTAAGTCAGCAGGGAAATTTAACAGGATCATAAATTTTAGAAGGAAAATTAGAGTTAATCTGGGTCAGTCCTTTCATTTCATGTATTATGCATGAGAGACATGAGAATTATGGCTGAGAGAAGTTAAATGACTTGCCCACTCTCATACATATTTTAATTAGTGATCATTGTAATTTGAACTCAGATCTTATTATTTTAA
The DNA here is from genome assembly GCA_023553655.1 of Myrmecobius fasciatus. Lineage (NCBI taxonomy): Eukaryota > Metazoa > Chordata > Mammalia > Dasyuromorphia > Myrmecobiidae > Myrmecobius > Myrmecobius fasciatus. The sequence continues at coordinate 219,080 of JAJPUD010001882.1, forward strand.
AGCAGTACTTTTTATAATGCAATCTTAACAATAATTTGCATACTATTTTTCCCTTTGAGATGTGCAGTAAAGCTAAGGAGGATATGTACAGGATGGAGTAGCCTTTATGAAAAAATATTTTCAACTATATTTGGAACATTATGGGACAAAGAAATATAGTATCATGTGTGTCTGTACAGCTTATCAGCATCATCAGAATCACCATTAATATCAACAAATATTGATAATTCATAACTCTGCTCAGCAACATCATGAAGAGCAAAATGTAATAAATCTAAAGTTCATTTCCTGAACTCTCCATGAGATTTGTCTATTTTTTGTCCAAGGAACATAAGTGATAATTTGAACCAGTATAGCTGGCCAAAGGGCTTAGCAAAAGATTTTCAAAGTAATAAGTGAACTTAATGGTCATCTATTTAACGGTTGTATAGATATAAATACTCTCTATAACATTCCTGACAAGTTACTACCAACCTCCTCTTTAATAAACCCAGTTAATAGGTAGCCTTCTATGCAGTAAATACTGTATTAATATTATCTGATCCCATCCTTTCATAAATCCTGTGATGTAGGTACTATTATTGTGCCTGTTTTAAAGATGAGGAAAGTTTAGTAGGCAGAAGTCAGACGATTTGCCCAGGGTCATACAACTAGTAAGTTTCTAAAAAAGATTTGAATATAGGTCATTCTGATTAAAGGTCTGGTGATCTAGCCACTGCACAACTTATGTAATAATATCTAGCCTTCTTCTTAATGCATGTCATTGCACTTGTGAACTTCTTTGTTCAAAGACTTTTATTACTTAATATGGACCTTAAATCTGGTTTTCATTAATTTTTTTTTTTTTTTGCTGAGGCAATTGAGGTTTCGTGACTTGCCCAAGGTCACACAGCTAGGGAATGTTAAGTGCCTGAGACCAAACTTGAACTCAGGTCCCTCTGACTTCAGGGCTGGTGCTCTATCCACTGTGCCACCTAGCAGTCCCTATTTTCACACATTGTCTCAAGCCTGCATTCTTAGGAAAAACAAAATAAAAAAATGTATAATGAAGGGATCTAGATTTGAATTTTGCCTCAGACTTACTAATAATATATATGTATATTCATATACATATATATATATATATATACATATACATATATATGTGTATCTACAAGAATCCCATTTAACTTCCCAGAGCCTCCATTTAAATAGGATAAGTTAGTTGATCATTTTAATACCTATTTTGTCAGGTTGATTTGAAGAAAGAATTTTGTAAAGTTAAAAGAACTATATAAACATGATTTTTGTACATGAATAAAAGACTGCTGTCAGAGAATGTGGATATAGTTCCTTCTTAGACACTGACAACCTTTGTGAGCTTGAACAAATCAAATAACCTCACTTATCTGGTAAATGAGGGAATTGGACTATATTTTCCTTTCATATGTTCTCCAGCTCAGCATCTATGATTCTGTAAAATGATAACAAATCTTCCAATTATTGAGAAGAGAACTAACATGTCCCTGCTAAGTCTTCTCAGTAGTAAAAATTCTAAAATTTTAATGCATTTTCATGTGGAGGTGACTGTATTATTTAACAAGAAAATTGTCACTATATCTTATCTCTGTGATGTTTAATTTTTTTTCCTTTTATAAAGCTTTTTATTTTTTTCAGAACATAAGCTCAGATAGTTTTCAGCATTCACCCTTGCAAAACCTTGAGTTCCACATTTTTTCTCCTTTCCTTCTCCTTACCCCCTCTCCTAGATGGCAAGTAATCCAATATATGTTAAACACGTGCAATTTTTTTATATATTTTCCACAATTATACTGCACAAGGAAAATTAGATTAAAAAGGAAAAAAAAATGAGAAAGAAAATCTGGCTTCAAGTTTTATCTCTGACATATACTGTCTGCATAATCCTGAACAAGTCATTCAACCTCTCACTTCTCTAGAAAGTACTTCTGTTGAATTAATTTAATTCAATTTTAAACTTTATTCAGATATATACCACAGCATTTCTGCTCTACTCAGGACTAAGTTAATTCATTTTTATTCATAAATGTATAATACCAATACTTGTGCTACTTGACCAACCTTTGTGTGTAAAATGGTCCATTGCCATATTCAAGACATAGAGATTACTCAGAAAGGTTATCAGTTACCCTGAAGAAGTCATATTTCTTCTTTGAAACTGTTAGTTTCAGAGAAACCCCATAGAAACAGTTTCTTAATGCAATGGTTCCCTGTATCAATTAAATCACAGATCTAGGTTCCATTGCTATCAACAGCATGTCTGTTCATTTGTAGATTGCTCCAGATAATTGCCATTGAGACCTACAGACCCAAAAAAAGACCATAGATCACATTCTTTGCATGGGTACCCCTGACTCTATCAACTAGTTACATTGATACCTGTTATTTTCATGAGGGATGGAGGAGGATACAATGTGTTGGCCAACCAATGGAGATACCTGGGTTTCATGACCGACAGTCTAATCCAACATGAGTTATTTCGCTGGTTATCAATATTGTGGCATGATGTCATGTATTGCTCCTCCCATCAGAATTGAACTCCTTGAAGTCCAGAGTGACCATAGTTTTTATATTTTGTTTGGTTTGGTTTGGTTTTTTGCATCCATGGTTCTCATCACAGTACTTTGTACATAGTAAAAGTTAAATAAATGTCTTTTTACTCATTCTTTTATTCATTCCTGTCTATATAACTTTCAATCTTAGAATATTAATTCAGCTAGTGATACATCTAAGTGACTTGTTGTACATTATGCTGTCAGGGATACCTTGAATCTAAGATGAAACTAAAAATAATTTTCTATAAGGCTTCAAAAGTTGAAACAAATTGTTCAGAGCTAGTCAGGTAAAATTGATTGATACTTTATGAGATTTGTATATTTGGTGTGTGCTTCTCCTAATTGTCAAAGTAATTTATGTCTGATATGAATACAGATGGGCTTAGGCTCATATACAAAATAGTGACAATGAGAAAAGAAATGGGAAAAACAACACTTGTTTTGCTTCAGAGTAAAATACCTGGAATAAACAACATATAAAGGTCAGCATGCTGTATTATTACAGATGATATTAGCATGTAGATCTATAATCATTTACCTGAAATAGAGAAGTGTTTCTAAAAAGAAAAATCCAGTTGCCTGTTATATTATCTTACTCACCTCTCTCTTTAACTTGATCCACCCACACCTTCAAGATCCAGACTGTCATCAGATTGTGAACAAAGGATGAACTTAATAAATGTGTGTTGAATTAAAAGTTGAAGTAAAATCTGAGTTAAAAGAGCCCTTTTCATGGAGATTCTTCCTGTCAGAATTTTTGTAGCTTTGACTTAAGGCAAACACATATCCCATATTGTACATGAAACACATATATATTTGCATATATATTTTTTTGAGTTTTGTTATAATCTATAATGAATGTGCATATAGTAACAATGAATCAGTAAATTTAACCATTAGACTATATTTTTTCAGAACCATAGAATATTTAGTCTAATTTGCATTATATAAACCATAATTGCTATAAAGAAAAGAAGGAAAAAACATTTTAAAGCACTGGGAAAGCTATTGTGTCACAGTCTAAACATTAGGATTTCATATTAAGAGGAATAAATTTATGCATATTTTAAACCACAAAGCAAAATAAGAAAAGTTGTGCATGTATATATATATTTAAAATCTAAAAATTACCAGATAATCTTATGAATTTGCTTTATATTCAATATATAAAAATTATTAGAAAAAAGGAAGCAGTGTTTATAAAAGTTATGTTTTATAACTATATCATTTAACTGTTTTTCAGAATATTATTGTTATATATGTGCATAAGCAAATAAGTAGAGTTTTATTCTTTTAAAATCAATCTTTCAGAAAAATAATTAAACCTGAATTTTCTTTGCTAAATCCCATCACTAATTAAATTTAGGGAAAATAAACATTAAAATATGTTTCTTTTCCTCAAATCCCACATTGTATAAGATTTCTTACCACTAATAACAAAATGACTTCTCTGGTAGGTAGGGTAATTGATAATGAAATATTAGACAGTTATATTCAGTAAAAAATAAGTAAAAATGGAATAATCTATGAAGATAAAGATGATTTTAGAATTCTGAAAGTTAATTTGAACCTTTTAACTTCTTTATAAAATGAGGGAAGGAAAAATGGCTATCTCTGTACAGTAATGTTGATCTATTTCAATCATCAAATACTTGAGGGCATACTACAGGAAAGAGCCTATTCTGATTCTAACAATGAGTAAGAACTTATAATTTAGCTGAAAAAAATGAAAAGATAAATAAAAAACTATTTAAAATGTAAGCATGATTAAATGCATAGGATTAAATGCACTACTTGCATTGGCTTAATAAAATTTCAATGTCTAGCAATAAATACAAAATACAAATAGTCAAAAGCTGCATTCTTCTGTGGAACTTGTATTTAAATAAGTTTATAAAGGATATATATCCATGCAGACATGGTACTATATGTGGGAGTGTATGAGGAGACACACACACACACACACACACACATACACACACACTTAGAATAAATACAAGCTAACTTTTGGAGAGAAGACACTAAGAATGTTTTACCAAAGGTAGAAAAACATATCTTTGCATATTGAAAACAGAAATTCTATGCATCACAAAATAACAAAATATCACAGTTAGAGTGAACCTCAGGCATTCTCCAGTCCAATTATACCTGAACAAGGATGGCCTTCACCTTTGAACTTTGTTTAAAAAATCTTTCAATCACCATAGACCAACAACACCTGATGTAACTTATTAACTTTGATCAAGTTACAAGGAAAGGATTTAATAATTGTTGTTTTTCAATATTTTGGGTTTTTTTGTTTCTGCTTAGTTATAAGAGGGTTTATTGGTTTTGTAGTAATTAACAGTTAATAGGAATTCTGTTGCTGAACTTTCTAAAAGTACTTATATTCATAATATCAATTTTAAGGTTCATTTCCTATTTATTATTGCATCATTTTTATGGATACCAACAGAATTACACTTTAATCAATTAAATTCCACTTTTCAAATTCATGTCAAGGAAACATGCTCTCTCTCTTTAAATCTGATATGAACTTTGTTATTTGCCCTTTCACACAGAATGAATTGAATTCTAGAATGTTTATGTGCCAATCCATTTGAAATCCTGCCACCTAAAAATTTAGTTTTATCATTGTAAAAAATCACTAAGTTGAAGAAGCTTATTTTATTTCATGTAATCTTTTACTCAAATCAGCACTTTGAGCAGATGGTTAATGTATTGGGGAACTTGATATTTGGCCTACTACTTCTCTTTCCCCTCATTTGACTTCCATTCTTTATTTAGGGATTAATTTATTCTGAAATTAAATTATAATTTATGAAGGTCATTGAGACATGCTATGGTTTCATTGTTAATGAAACCACAATTTTCTCTAATCACATAATTCTCTGAATAAAGTACCTTATTCCATGTACTTTTATGATCACTAATAGATATTTGACAACCAATTAATTTGTTTAATTAATTTAAAATAATATACATCCCACAAAATCCATCTAAGTTAAACATTTTATTTTCTTAATGTTATACTGAACAGTTAGACTGAACAGTCATTTCTTTGGAATTACCTAGAATCACACTGAGTAAATTTAGGAGAAATTATTGGGTATATGAAATTCCTCATTGAAAGCTATGATAAAAATTTAATTTCATATGACACTAATCTATACACATATCTTTATGACATAAGAGAAGGCAAAGAATTTGAGCTGTTTAGGAGAAAATGAGGGATTTTTTGAGGCAAAGATTAGAAGGAAGTATATTCCAAGAAAAAGAGAAAACTTATTTAAAGACAAGTAGAGAAATGATGAACTGTTATAACTTAAATAGGTCCAGTTTGGCTCATCCTTAGAGAGCATGATGGTGACTGATGCATAATAAGTTTTAAATTAGACTGCAGCTAGATTGTAAAACAGAGATGCTGTATATTAGAAAATGGATCCTTTTATTGGTACTGGCTTAATATTGCAAACAGGATAGCAGTCTTCTTGACCATATTTTTTCATAAAAACAAACAAAAGTATAGGAGTAAGAACCGAAAGGACCACAGAGATCACCTTTTTTTTTAGTCCCCTAATTTTACACAAGAGAAAATTCAGATCAATATACAAAAGGTTAAGTGATTTGTCCAAAGTTATATGTAGAATTAGCTTTAGAGACATGATTAGAGTCCAGGTGCTATCCATTTTTCTTATATACCATGTGTTTTTCTGTTCCTATGGGAAATATATTGAAATATTAGAGAAGGCAGATACATAGCTACTAAACTGTGCTCCTGGGAAAATGGCTAGAATCATTTACAAGTCTAAATGTTGAAACATGGAGGTAGATCAGACATGCTTATTGTTGTTATGCTCCTGCGGAAGAAAAATACAATCTCTCCTTCTTTTGGAAACTTATGAATTTCATTGAAATTCATGTAATTCTTTGGACTAGAGAAGTGGTTTCTTTATACCTGAAAATGGTTTAAATATTTATTCAAATCGTATCCATTAAATGAAATGCAGTATAACTCATGAAAAATAATGTGAAGAGGTAATATAGCAAAAAATGCAAATTTGTTTTACTACATTTGAAGAAACGACTGAATTATTTCCTTTCCATGACCATTCTAGTTTATGTAACTGCATATTTTTGTCTAGGACTTTATAGCTCTATCACCGTTAACAATAAATGCTCTTTCAGAAGAAGAAGAAATTTCTGATATTTTCTTTTTGAAGACTGTTAGATGATCATTCAAAGTGAATTAATCAGTCATCACCTAATATTTATTAATCTGATTGCATGGATAGTTAAAGTGACTTGATAGATTTTTTTAATAAGTCATTGAGTATGAGGGGGAAACTATCATTTTTAATATATATCGTTTATATCCAATTTTTGTGATTTATTTTGTAGTAAGATATAAATGAAAAAATATTTAATAAGCACTCACTATGGACCAGACTATATATATATAAACAGAAAAGCAAAACACTTCCAACCCTTATAGAGCTTATGTTTTAATGCTAGAAATTATGTTTATAGGTGATTGGTACCATGAAGGGCACTTTGTTCATAAAAGTTACAGGTATAGTTGTTGGGGTTTGAGGGAACCACAAAATGTTGTGGATCCCAGATTTTTATTGTGAGGTGTTATCAAAGAATTTACAATCTGAAGCTATCTCCTAGTCAAGGAGCAAAGTTTATTATAAGATACAGATGAGGCTAAACTCTTTAGGGCAGTCGGCAATTTACAAGGGGAAAGGTAGGATCTTCTATGAGAAAGGACTCAGTATGGTATACTAACTATGCTAATTGTGTGCATCAGTAAGTCAGCTAGTGTAATGGTACTCTTAATAATATTACCAGTAAAAATATTGCTGGCATTATTAATATTAATGATATACCAGAATATGGTAATATAGTAACTGTGGATGTCAATGTAGAATAGCTCTTTTGTATATGACATAATTCTATAGTCAGTTGTTTTCTATAGCAAAAAGAGGTCATTTTCCTCACTGGGGCCCACTCAGATACTGCATTGCCAGTAGGGATGTGGTCTTTTGCTGAGTCCATTCATCCCATCATGACAAATGTGGCTATAGATGAGTAGAATGAATTGTCTCATTCAGGGAAAATGTCAGAACTAATAGGAGATTCTGGATTTGATATCTCTGGGCTAGTTGCAGAGGCATTTACAGATGATATGACAGAAAGCAATAATATGTCTTATGGTTGGGTTTTTTTCAAAGAGTGAAACCTCAGGGTGATATCTCTGATGTGGAAATCAAGGTGGTTGTCAAGGAGGCAGTAGCTAGAAAGAAAGAAGCATGAGTTTAAGTTTAACAGAAAGCGGGGAACTGTTTTCATCAAGCATGTTTTCTCTGATGTAAGTCAATAGTCAGACATATATTTCCAGAGAAAGACTAATTAAGCCATTCAGTGAATGAACATTTATTAAGTGCTTGCCATGTTCTAAGGATTGTGGTAATCTCTGGTAATACAAAAGCACAGGCAAAAAATGCAGTTGGTCCTGTCTTCAATAATCTCCTGTTCAAATGGAAACAAAAAACAGATATGTAGATAATTTTATATATAAATTATATATAGTGCAAATAGAAGGTAATTTCAGAAGGTAGGGATTAGAATTGGAGATGGGTGGATGATGGAAAGGAAAAGGTGCTTTTCAGAAGGTGAAGAAGCCGACTTGTAAGAAGGTTAGGAAGAGCTAGTGACTGGAGACTCCATGGAATGTTAGACTGCTACACATGGAGTCAGATGAATTGAGTTTGAATACTGCTATGGACTATTGCTCACTATCACTTCACAGTGTAACAGTTTCCTTCTTTTTAAAAATGTGATAATACTATTTATAATACCTCAAAGAATTGTTGTGAGGAAAAGGCTTTAGAAACTTAAAACGCTATGTAAATGAGTTATTATTAAAAATGAAAATTAGTAAATAACCCACATGTGCAAAAATGTAGCAGCCCTTTTTTCAATGGAAAGAAATTGGAAACTGAGTAGATGCCCATTAGTTGGGGAATTGCTGAATAAGTTATGGTATATGAATGTAATGGAATATTATTTTTCCATAAGAAATGATGAGCAGACTGAATTCAGAACAGCCTGGAAAGACTTAAATGAACTCATGCTAAGTGGTGTGAGTGCAACCAAGACAACATTATGCAAAGCAACAAGAAGATTATGTAATGATCAACTATGATGGACTTAGCTGTTTTCAACAATGAGGTGATACAAGGGAACTCTAAAAGACTCGAGATGGAAAGTGCCTTCTGTATCCAGAGAAAGGACTAGGATTATGGAAACTGAATGTGGATCACAGCATAGTATTTTCTCCTTTGTTGATGTTTGTTTGTTTGCTTGTTTTCTTTCCCGTTTTCCCCCTTTTGATCTGATTTTTCTTGTGTAGCATGATAAATGTGGAAATATGTTTAGAAGAAGTACACATGTTTAACCTATGTTGAATTCCTTGCTGTATAAGAAAGGAGTGAGGGGGAAAGGAGGGAGACATATTTGGAACACAAAGTTTTTTTTTTAATTTATTTATTTTTTTTAAACTTTTATTTTATTTGCATAACATATGTGTGGGTAATTCTTCAACAATAACCCTTACATAGCTTTCCGTTACAAATTTTTCCCCCCAACTTCCCCACCCTTTCCCTAGATGGCAGGATATCCACTACATGTTAATTATGTTAAAATATTGGCAAATCGAATATATGTATACATATTTCCAAACTTATCATTGTTGTGCAAGAAAAATCTTATCTACACAAACGATATATCAGATAAAGGAAACACAATGTAAGCAAACATCAATCAAGGAGTATGAGAATGTTATGTTGTGGTCCACATTTCGCATCCCTCTCTCTGGGTGTATATGGCTTTCTTCAGTGAACAATTGGAGGTGGTTTGAAACAT
>JAJPUD010001882.1:238582-259145 GCA_023553655.1 Myrmecobius fasciatus
AAATCCCCAGGACCAGATGGATTTACATGTGAATTCTACCAAACATTTAAAGAACAGTTAACTCCAATATTATATAAACTATTCGAAAAAATAGGAAATGAAGGACTCCTACCAAACTCTTTTTATGATACAGACATGGTACTGATACCTAAACCAGGTAAAACAAAAACAGAGAAAGAAAATTATAGACCAATCTCCTTAATGAATATTGATGCAAAAATCTTAAATAAAATATTAGCAAAGAGATTACAGAAAATCATTCCTAGAATAATACACCATGACCAAGTAGGATTTATACCAGGAATGCAGGGATGGTTCAATATTAGGAAAACTATTAACATAATTGACTATATTAATAACCAAACTAACAAAAACCATATGATAATCTCAATAGATGCAGAAAAAGCATTTGATAAAATTCAACATCCATTCCTATTAAAAACATTAGAGAGTATAGGAATTAATGGACTTTTCCTTAAAATAGTCGGTAGCATCTATTTAAAACCATCAGCTCGCATCATATGTAATGGTGATAAACTGGAACCATTCCCAATAAGATCAGGGGTGAAACAAGGTTGTCCACTATCACCATTACTGTTCAATATTGTATTAGAAATGCTAGCCTTGGCAATAAGACAAGAAAAAGAGATTAAAGGAATTAGAGTAGGTCATGAGGAAACCAAATTATCACTGTTTGCAGATGATATGATGGTCTACTTAGAGAACCCTAGAGAATCAACTAAAAAACTATTAGAATTAATCCACAACTTTAGCAAAGTTGCAGGATACAAAATAAATCCACATAAATCATCAGCCTTTTTTTTCATTAATCCCCTTGAAATTCTTGACCTTTTGTTTTTCCAAATGAACTTTGCTACTATTTTTTCTAGATCTGTAAGATAATTTCTTGGGAGTTTGATTGGCATGGCACTAAATAAGTAAATTAGTTTGGGTAGTATTGTCATTTTTATTATATTCGCTCGTCCTACCCATGAGCATTTTAAGTTTTTCCAATTGACTAGGTCTGATTTGATTTGTGTGGAAAGTGTTTTGTAATTTAGGAACACAAGGTTTTGCAAGGATGAATGATGAAAAGTATCTTTGCATATATTTTGAAAAATAAAAAGCTCTTATTATTCAAACAAAAAAGCAATGATAATTAGGACCACTCTATTTAGTAAATTGTTGCAATCTGAACATTCATACTGCAATGGCCATGTCATCTATTTCAGTTTCAAATTCAGGTATTCTGACTACATTTATAGGACTCTGTCTAATATATTGTGTTGCTTCAACTCTTAATAATACTAAAAAAAATAAAATAATTTGGTAGAAAAAAGTTTCCACCCTTATGCCTAATTGAGAGAATGGAGTCTCTAGCCAAAGATTTCCCTGGCCTTCCTTCTGGTTATAAAAGGTTTGAGCTTTTAAAGACTGGTCCCCAGAAGAGAAACATTCAGTCCATTGTTTGGCCCATTACTGGAAGTATTTCAAATCTGGTTAAGATGTGTCCTGCTTGTTTTCTACTGACATATTTTGAATAATACAGGTATAAGAGCATCATAGCTTTAGAGAACAAAATAAATAAATAAAAAGAAAAGATCTAGTCCTGTGTGCTCATTTTGTAGATGAAGATCATCTCCATGTGTTGATGAAATGCTAAAATAGAAAATTTAGTTGAGAAAGTGTTTTGTTACATGTTTTCTATATTATTATGGCTTCCTATGGTCATTGTAGAATTTATATCAGATAATGTATGAGAACTCTCTTTTAAGGTCCTTTTTTGAATTCTTCCAAAAGAGCTTTTTGATTGGAGACCAGCTCGTATCACCCTCTGAGACTTCATCTGGAGGTGTTTTGCCTTTAGTGTCCTCAGGATTTGGGTTCTGTTTGTCTTTATAATAGTTATCTATGACCAGAGCTCTTTTTGCTTTTTTACCCATTTTTAAAGGTTCACTCTAAATCTGTGGCACAAGGGAGATTGTCCAGAGCTTCCTTTACAGGGCTAAAGAGCCTTCTCACTCTAAATTTTAATTTATTCTGTTACTCTAAAATCCATCCAGAGGCTTGATCTAATGTTGATGCAAGAGAAAGCCAGGAAGAACTCAGGCGGTCGTGAGTACTCTCCTCCATCTTGGCTCTGTCTCATTTGACAAATTTTGTATTGTTGTGTAAAAATCATGTTTCTTGAAGTATATATGGCCCTCAGTTTACTGATTTTAAAAATGAGGAAAATGTTCATATAGGTCATTGAGAAATTTGTATTCATTTGTCTGTCTTGCTACAATCAGCAGTTGGAAAATGGTTCTCATAGAGTGGAAATGAAATTCTATTTTCTAAATAAATTTGTAAAAACTTTCACCTCTTTACTAGTGAATTTTGCAATATAGTTTCCTAAATTAAGAAAGTGTTATTTTGAAATTTAAAACCTATTCACAAAATCTCATCTAATGAAATATATGTCCATTTTTCTTTTTCTTGGTTGAAATAAGGTCCTGTTAACATTTTAATACAGATTTGGGGAACTAGAAAGTATTCAGTGAAGGAAAATAAAAGGAGATAGAGTGATGGTAAATTTATCGTAAGAGGAGAGTTTAAGTTGAGGTTCTTTATTTCGATAAGTAGTATGTGACTTAATAACTGTCTTCAAACATCTTAAAGGTTATATATAAGTAGGGCACTGATTGAGTGTTCTTCAGCTCCATTGAGGAATAAAGAAGAGAAAATGTGCTAAATTACAATAGGATACAACTAAGACTTAAGGTTGAAAGGGCAGCTAATTTCAAACATCTTGTTAGAATATGTCAAATTATTAGCTATTGTAAATGTTTTAGATTTTTGACCTGTCTAGAAGCCAGAAGCTGTATCACATTACCTCTTGACTTGTAACTATAACATTTTACCTTTTTATTCCCTCTTTCCTCTCCATCACTCTTACACTTTAATAGATCAAAGAAACCTCCTTTCTTGTATCAGAAATCCTCTCATTCTACTTCTATCAAATTCCAGAAGAAGTAGATTAGTTAAAGATTTAGTCAGCTTTAGTAATAGGATAAATTGTAAAAGGCATTATATGAGAAAATTTCACATTTTTCATTTATATATTTTATATTTTTTGCATGTAGCCATAGTACTGCCTCATACTGTTACATAGATTCCTCAGGGAAGCAGGACTGGAAAGGTAAACAGAAATTTAGTGATTTGAGTCCTCCTTTTTTTTCTCCTATTCACTAGGTTCAATTTTTTCTTCATATTGCTAGTACCTTGTAAATGTCTCATATAATATGCACGAAGTAAATGTTCATTAAATAAATGCATATCTAACTATGTAATTATTTAGTTGCTGAATATCTGTGAATTTCAGTATTTTCAAAAGGTTTTATATTAGATTTTGTTTTAAATTACTTCTAATTCTAAAATTTTAGTGATAAATGAAATTGCTTAACATACTGTTTTTCTTAAGACTGCTTTAGGATCAAATTGCATTCATTTATAAAGTTAATGATAAAATTAAAGATACGTTTTAGTATATTTGCTTGTTATATAGCAGGCAAATGTTTCCCCAAGTCTCTGTTATTAATAATCTGTGGGTTTAGAAAAAAAATATAAAAAGGAAAGAAAGTTACAGTAAGAGTTGGGAGATAGGAGTACTTACTTTAACTCCTATTTGTAAAATATTGTAAAATGAGATCATCTCTAAAAGACTATCCTAATAGATTCACTAGCTGTGTAACCCTGGACAAGTCACTGGAACTCTTGTCTGCCTCAGTTTCCTTATCTGTAAAATGTGGATAATAAATTGTACTTATCTCAAAGGATGGTTGTGAGGATAAAATTAGATAATATTTAAAAATGTTTTGTAAATTTAACTAATATATAAATTTTAGCAATTTGTAGTAGAAGTGATAGTTACAGTTATAGTAAAATTATATTTTTACCAGTGATGTAAATTCAAAGGTAAATGAAAAAAATGACAGGAAATACATCTTTTTACATTCATAGGTTTCACTTTGTGTGATGATTAACAGAAAAAAATCCATCTTCCAATAAAACCCTCACCTCATTCTTCATATTGATATGGAAATGACTCATATATTTGAGGCTTTACTGAAGGATTATAAGTTCTGATAGAACCTCATATATTGTAAAGGTCTCAAATATGGGCCTAGAAATGAAATTAATCAAATAAATATGTCCTTTCCTCCAAGGATATAGTCATTGTTATAAAATACTATCATGTCAATATTGTTCAACAATGACACTAAGCGGAGAAAATTATAAAGATTTCCAAAGTAAGATGAAATTATGATCTGAGCCATTAGAAGAAATATATAGAACAAATAAATTAGGGTTCTTTGAAATGTTAGATACTAAATCAGTTTTATTCAATTAAATAATCATGAAATGAGCATTTATTTTTTCCCTGCTATGGACCCAACATTTTGCTAATTATTAGGAATACAAATATAAAAATGAGACAGTCATTTCCCTCACAACATTTACATTATCTTGTAAGTATATAGTATGTTTACTAATGAATAAAACCAAGATGTATACAAAATGACCAAACAATAATTTACTGTTCTCACTTTTTGGAGGATGGTACTAATGTCAGAGGAAATCAGCAAAGGCTCTTGGAAGGTGGTGGCAGAGTCTTGAAGGAAGTAAGGTTCCCAAAGGATGGATTTGAAAAGGAGAGTATTTGGGACATGAGATATAGTTTGTACCCAAAAATGAAAAGTGAAATATAGAATACTTTTCATAAGACAGATGACATCACAAAACATTTAGTTAATGCTTAATATATGTCAATCATATTCTTAAGGACTGGGGAATCAAAGATAGGCAAAAAGTCCTTACCCTCATAGTCTAATGAGGGGATAACATACAACCAATTGCAATATTTATCTGGGATAATTTGGAAATAATCCCAGAGGAGAAGAATGAACATAAAGGGATCCAGGAAAGTCATCGTGTAAAAAGAAAGGGTTTACATTGAGAGTTGCAAGCCAAGTAAGCCAGGAAGCAGAAATGAAGAAAGATAACATTCCAAGATTAGAAGCATAAAATCCTGTATAATCATCCTGGAAAACATAGTAGAACTAAATTGTGAAGAGTTTTAAATGCAAAATAAAGGAAATTTGTACCTTTTCCAAAAAGACAAAGGAGGACTTTTAAAATTTCTTAAAAAGAGGAGTGATATAATCAAAACTCTGCTCCAGAAGTATCACTTTGGTAACTATGTAAGAAGATAGAGTGGTTAGAGAACAGAATTATTCTTCAGGAAAAGTAATTACAAAGCTATTTCAATACCTTGCTCAAGCATGTATAAAATATGTGATGAGTATCTGAATTATCAATCAATCACTAACAAGCATTTTTTTAAGTACTTAGTATATTGCAAATAGTGTGCTGAGCACTGGAAAAGCTAAAAAAAAGGAAACATTCTAATAAAAAGACAACACATATGTAAATAAATAAATAGCCGAGTGACTATGGTGTGAGTAGGGTGGAGGGAATATGTATAAGAAACATAGAAGTAAAATCTACCTGATTTTATAGCTGATTAACTACAAAGGAGAACCTTTGTGAAATTGATTGACTATCAGATATGATTCTTACTGAGAAACTACTTGACATTGAGAGAAATGAGAAATTAAATGTATTGTGCTTTAAAAAAATTTATTTCAGAAATATGTGGGATATCTACTATGGAATACAGATGGAGATATGGATGGGAGTTCAGCAAAGAAAGCTTAATATATAGATTATGGAATCATATTTAAACATGCAAGACTTTCTCTCATATTGAGATTGTAGAGAAAGAAAAGGAGAGGACATATGATAAAACCTTGAATCATACCCAGATATAGGCAATAGGACATAAATAATGATTTTGGAAAGGAGACTGAAAATATTTAATCTAATATAGAGGAAAATATTCATGATAGGCCAGTGTCATAGAAAAATTATGGAAAAGAGAATGTCAAAAAGGGAAGAGGGGTCAATATAGGCAAATGCTATAGAATTTTTAAAAATGTTATAGAATGAAGTATAATTAAAAACCTCATTGTATTTAGGAATAAAGATATCATTGTTGAGGTAGCTAGGTGGCTCAGTAGATAGAGCTACTGAAGTCAGGAGGACCTGAGTTCAAATTTGATCTCAGACATTTAAGGCTTCCTAGCTGTATGACCCTGAGCAAGTCACAACCCTAATTGCCTCAGGGGAAAAAAAAACGTTCATCAGGAAGATTTCTTTTATAAAAGTAATGGTGGCAGCTAGGTGGAGCAGTGGATAGAGCACCAGCCCTGAAGTCAGGAGGACCTGAATTCAAATCTGGCCTCAGACACAACATTCCCTAGCTGTGTGACCCTGGGCAAGTCACTTAACCCCAATTGCCTCAGCAAAAAAAAAAAAAAAAGTAATGGAATATGAATCTAGATTTCAAGGACATTATGAGTATAAAGTAATAATTTGGAGGGAAATGATGTCAATTTTTTTTGTTTGTGAAAGGCAGGAAATATATAAGATTATAACTTAATTAGAATATACCATTAATTGTTATTTACATGTGGATCTAATAATATGAGTAAATTTGAATGGCAACAGGATATGAAACAGTGAATAGGAAGAGGTTAAAAATTAGGAAAAGCGGCAATTAAAGGGACAAGCTGATGAAGAAGGGGATGAGAAGGGATGAAGTCAGGACTAAAAATAGAAAAATTATTTGAATCATTAGAAGCCACCTAATCCTCCCAGATAAAGGAAAGCAGAAAAAAAAATTGAGGATGAAGTTGAGATGATTCGAAGTGTGGAACCGAGGAGGGATAGTTATAAATGGTATCAATATTTTCAGTGACATATGAAGGAAGGGCTTCTGTTGAGAGACCACTAAGAGTAAAGAGGATTTGAGAAGAAAAGAGAAGAAAATTGGAATAATAATAACATACTTTTTTTACATTTTGACAATAGAAATTTTACTTTCAAAATACATGCAAATATAGTTTTCAACATTCACACTTGCAAAACTTTTGTATACCAAATTTTTCTCCCTCCCTTCCTCCACTTTCCTCACCTAGACAGAAAGCAATCCAAGACAGATTCAACCTGTGCAATTCTTCAAAACATATTTCCATATTTAACATGCTGCACAAGAAAAAATCAGTTCAACAAAGAAAAAAAAAATGAGAAAGGAAAAAAAAATAAGCAAACAACATCATTCAGCATCAGTTCATATAGGTCTCTCGAGGACTTTCTGAAATCATACTGTTGATAATTTCTTATAGAGCAATAATATTCCATAACATTCATATGCCATAACTTATTCAGCCATTCTCCAAACCGATGGATATCCACTCAATTTCCAATTCCTTGCCACTACAAATTTTTGCATATGTGGGTTCTTTTCCCTTTTTTATGATCTCTGGGATACAAGCCCAGTAGAGACATTGCTGGATCAAAGGGTATGCACAGTATAATTCCAGAATGGTTGGATCATTCCACAACTTCACTAAATATATTAATGTTCCAGGTTTCCCACATCCCCTTCAAAATTCATCATTATCTTTTTCTGTCATCTTAGCCATTTTGAGAGGTGTGTGGTAGTGCTTCAGAGTTGTTTTAATTTGCATTTATCTAACCAATAGTGATCTAGGACATTTTTTCATATGACTAGAA
The DNA here is from genome assembly GCA_023553655.1 of Myrmecobius fasciatus. Taxonomy (NCBI): domain Eukaryota; kingdom Metazoa; phylum Chordata; class Mammalia; order Dasyuromorphia; family Myrmecobiidae; genus Myrmecobius; species Myrmecobius fasciatus. The sequence continues at coordinate 246,263 of JAJPUD010001882.1, forward strand.
ATGTTTTTAATTTCTTCATCCAAAAATTCTCTGTTCATATCATTTGACCATTTATCAGTTGGTGAATGGCTTTAATTCTTATAAATTTGAGTCAATTTTCTATATATTTTAAAAATGAGGCCTTTTTCAGAACCCTTGGATATAAACATTTTTTCCCAGTTTCCTGCTTCCCTTCAAAACTTGGCTGCATTATCTTTCTTTGTAAAAATATTTTTAAATTAATACCATCAAAATTATCCATTTTGCATAATGTATTCTAGTTGTTTTTTTGCCACAAATTTCTTTCTTCTCCACAGATCTAAGGGGCGGACCATCTCATCTTTTGTTTTTTTTTCAACCTTATCTTGGTAGAGGGTGTTAGGTATGGTCCATGTGTAGTTTCTGCCATACTAATTTCCAATTTTCCCCGCAATCATTGTCAAATAGTGTGCTCATATCCCAGAAGCTAGGGTCTTTTAGTTAATCAAATACTAGATTACTCTAATCATTACTGTTGTGTCTTGTGAATCTAAGCTATTCCACTGATCGACTACTCTATTTCTTAGCCAGTATCAAATGGTTTTGATGACCACTGCTTTACAATATAGTTTTTGGTCTGCTCTACAGCTAGGCCACCTTTATATACATTTTTTTTTCATTATGTCCCTTGAAATTCTTGACCTTGCGTTCTTCCAAATGAGCTTTGTTATTATTTTTTCTATCTCTGTAAAATAATTTCTTGGAAGTTTAATTAGTATGGCACTGAATAAGTAGATTAATTTAGGTAAAATTGTCATTTTTACTTAATTAGCTTCTCTTGTCCATGAGCACTTCATATTCTTCCAGTTTTCTAGATCTAGCTTTATTTGTGTATCAAGTGTTTTGTAATTATTTTCATATAGTTCCAGGTAGACTCCCAAATATTTTATATTATCTACAATTATTTTTAAATAAAATTTCTCTTTGTATATTTTGCTGGTGGGCTTTTTTGGTAACATAGAAATGCTGATGATTTCTGTGGATTTATTTTATGTCCTGAAATTTTGCTAAAGTTGTGAATTGTTTCTAGTAGTTTTTTAGTTGAATCTCTAGGGTTCTCAATTCAATTATCACATTTTTTGAAAAAGAAAAAAGAAGCTAAATAGGAGTTGAATAGATCAAATTTACCATCCCATCTTTATTAGTATATTATTTCTCTAAAGTTGCATTTTTATACCTTATTTTAGCTGCTGCTTAGTCCTAACGCTCTCAAGACACCAAACACCAGCAATAATTTTTATGATTCATTGTTAACCTCTAATCATTTGGATTTTATTAATTCAAAAACATTTTTACAAGACTATAAAACATTTGTATCATCCTAAGTTAATTTGCTTTTCTCTTATACATAGATCTTTTTGAAATCTGATTTTGTGAATAAGTTCCCTATGTATCATTATACACTTCAAAAATGTTCTTTTTTCTATCATGTAGCTTCCATTTAGCTCCTCATTATCCTTCCTGTTTAGGTCTCCAGATTTCATTTCTAAAATATAAAGCCATTAACCGTGATCTGTCTTTTTCTAATCAGTTTGAAATCAGCTCCACCCAATCCTAAATTGCATGATTGCCAATACCTAGTTAAACTATTACTTTTCTATTCAAAGTTCCTTTTATATCTTCTTCAATAACCATTGCTGTTCAGAATCAGGAAAAAAAATATAAAGATACTCTTTTGACTTGCTTTACTGTTTAAGGATAAAATTACCTTTAAGATAAATTACAAATTTGTCAGATTCAAAACTTTGATAAAGAAAAAATTTCTAGAAACCTACATATAAATTAAAAGACTCCATCATTACAGTCAAATGATTTTATTCCATCCCCTGTTTAATTCTTACTGTATATGGGGTCTGAAGTGCAACTTTCTATATTTTCTCTTTATACCTGTTTCAATTTAACCTAAATACTCTCCAACATTTTTTTTGCTGCAGATTACTGGATTTACTATTACACATACATGTACAGGCACACACACATAGACATATGTATTATAGATATCTATACATCTATATCTACATATATATATATATATATATCATTCTTAATATAGGTTACTTCAAAAATTACCTATTCCTTTGTGCTTTCCACAGCCAAATTCTTGACATAAATTCCACCTTACCAAGTTTCAGTTATACTGCTATGATAAACTTACCTTCTTGCATTAGTTCCTCTCCATATGATCTTTCAGAATATATTCATTTATATGTACTTATGTAACTTATAGTTACTTAAATCTATGGATTTTAGTATTGCCTTTCTCTGGTGTGTTTCTTCCTGAATTGTACATACTATTATTTGGGATATAAGATTTGTTTCATATATATAATACACATATGTATGTATATATATATATATATATATATACTTATATGTATATATATATCGATATACATATATACCTATATGTATGCACACATATATACATATATGAATAATGTTCTTTACTTCATTTTTCTCACTTCAATTTAATAGTCTCTTTATTAGCTTTGAAAATATCAAGGCAAATATATATTTACTGATTGTTGTTGGGCCCATTTTCCCTGCCTAAGACCCATTATTTCTCTTCCTTCATATAAAGCAAGTGAAGCTAATAGTATTACATCTGATTAAACAGCTTGTAGTTCACTGCAATTATATTGTCAATCAGACTTAGTTTAACACCACTTTGCTTGGCTTCTCATATGTGGATGGGGAATAAGGTTCTCTGTAATATTCTGGATATGTGCCATTAGAAGACTGCACATTTCACTCTTATTGATGTAGATAAATAAATGTCTTTGCATCTATCATCAGAAAGTCACAGGTCACAAATATTAGTCTTTTCTTCTTCTGACTATTATTGGATGATTTCACATTAATTCTAATAATAATAACGATAAATGCATGCTGCTTATGTATTTACCATGTACAAAAAAGAAACAAAAGAACTCAAAACATTTCTAAAATATTAATGCTATTGTCATACCAACTTTAAGATCTTGCAAAAGAGAATAATATCTATTCACATTTATTTCTTACTTGTAGGAAATAGGCTGATAAATATTTTATCAAGTTATTAAGCTAACAGATTTATTTCTTTTGCTTCATAGTACATACCTTTCATCAACTCCTTATGCAAGCAGTGTCATATAATGGGAAAAAGGGGAAAAACAACAAAGAAAAACATAAAAAAATTGACTATGGAATTAGAATAGCTAAATTCAAATCCAGTGTTTATTAACTCTGTAAATTTGGACCAATTTTTTAACTTTCCTGGGTCATAGTTTCTTCTTATTTAAAAGAAAAGATTTTAAATAGACAGTCTCTAATAACCTTTCCAATTCAAGATCTGTGATTTTAGAATCTAGTAATACTATCTTTTCTTTATTGGGTGTTCCAAATGCCAAAAATAATGATGTTGTTTTGATCCTCTTCGAGGACAAAGGACAACAACCAACCAATGCTAATGAAATCACAATTGCTATTCTACCTCTCATTTATGTGCTCTTAGATTACTCAGAAGTGACAATAAGTCATCACAGAAATAATTTGCTGGTTGACATTTCTTCTATTAGACTTTTTTACAATAGTGATGTCCTTCTGCATATGTTTTGATAAATTCTTTGCCTGTCAACAATCATAAATACATTCAAGGACAAAAAGGATTTTTTTGCATATGTTATTGTTTTCTTACCTATACCATTATTTTTATTTCCTCTCCTCTCTTTTTCCCATCATCCCTGGGAGGGAGGATAAGGGCCAAATCAGGGTGCACCTTATTGTTGTGTTTTTTAGCCCTTGTAATTAAAATTACAGTAAAGTAGCTCTCTTTCCCAGAAGACAGTGATTTTCAACCAAATTCCACTGAAATAGCTCTAGGATCAGTGAAATTTCATATTAAATGAAAGCTGCCATTGCCTTTTCAGCCAAGAGGATGCTTATCCAACTAAGCAGCTTTTGGAATTCTGTAAAAAAAAATTGAAAACAGCAGCACAGAAAGAAAAGAGTGAACATACAGAAGCTAAAGATGATTGTGTCTCTCTTTTTGCCAGAGAGCATAAAACTAAAAATTCTGCTGTAGAAACAAGCTTCATTTAAATACATAGTTATGCACCCTCATAATACAACTATATTAGCAGCAGACTGTGCAAATGCATTGTTTTTCAGAGTTCTTTGATTAAAAGGAACAGTTGCCATGTACAGCTGTAGTCAAACAAAAGAATCAACAACATGGTAGCTCTGGTGCTTGGGTACCCTCTCCAAATAATTTTGAACTTTAATTTACAGTTGAATCATTCAATTCTAGTTTTACCAAACAGATGCCTCCAGTAAGAGAAATATGTATATATTTAAATTCTTTATTTAAATTACCATTTTATTTAATATTTATTTTAAACTATTTATTATATTAATAATAATAATTAAATTAAAATTTAAAATTTATTTAAATCACCATAACCTTATATATTTATATACATATATGTATGTATAATTTCTTCTAAATGAAAGTACTGTTGGATTATCTGAAAATGTCAGGGAAGCCACAAATTGATTGTCTAAAGTTTGACATAAAAGCAATTGTAATTCACTTCTTTTTTGTGCAATGGGTTTTCGTGCTGTATAGATAGTCCAATTGCATAATTATGGTTAAAATAGTAATTTAAAAAATCCTTCTAAGCATCTTTCATAAAATTTAAAGAATAATACGGGCAGCTAGGTGGCACAGTGGATAGAGCACCAGACCTGAAGTCAGGAAGACCTGAGTTCAAATCTGGTCTCAGACACTTAACACTTCCTAGGTGTGTGGTCCTGGGCAAGTCACTTAACCCCAACTGCTTCAGAAAAAAAAAAAAAAGAAGAAGAAGAAGAAGAAGAAGAACATTCTCTGTGTGGGCTATGACTTTCATGTAATTTTTCCTGATGAAGAAATAAATCATCTTAAATTATATTTCAATTTGTTGTTATCATCATCATCATCATAGCAATCACTATCATTAATATTATAAAAGGGGCAGAAAAAAAGATTGAAGACCAGTCATTTTTCACTTTACTGATTTCCAGGGTCTACATATAGGCCATAAATCATAATAACTACAGTTACATCTATAGAGTATATAAATCTGAATTCTCTGTACTTGACAGAGAATATTGTCAAGGACCAACTTTGTAATGTAACTTTATATTACATTTTAATAACAAAATCAACTGTCACTAGTATCTGTACTTCTATATTTAAATCATTCAGCATATTATAAATTAATTTGTTATCAAATAAATCTTTATTGAGAGATTTCCTTTGTAGGATCCTTTGTGAAAATCGGTATCTTGATTAATAAAGATACCTTTATGGTTCCAGGGATTTCCAGTTGAAATATTATTAATAAAAATCTACCTGAAAAGAAAAAAAAAAGAGTCTATAACATACTTTTTTTTCTACGTGATTCTGTTACATTTTCTCTTCTAAAAAGATACAACTGTGTGCATAGTTTTATGGATTATTGTCAAAGAGGAATAAAAGTTCTTAATGAAGATTTTTCTCTTTAATACTGTGTTATTCAGCACAGTGCCAAGAATAATTTTGGATTTCCTTTTTCCTCTACGTTGTTGATTATTTATTCTGGCTGGGATTGTAACTTTTAGCCTTTAAAACTTAAACTTACTAGGACAAAAAGTATTGAATGATGTGAAAATAGAAAGTTTAAAGTGTTTTATTCTAATCTTTTTGCTCAATAGTTTTTCTTCCATAGTGAACTATATTTCTTTTAGCACCACCATGATCAATAATACTAGGAATTATATTGTTCTTGTTTCTTTCTTTATCATTATTTAGTAGTAGTAGTGGCAACAGTAGCAGCAACAGAAGTAATATTACCATAACTTAGCAGATACTTGGCATATAGCAACCAATTAATAGATTGATAAATAATGTTACTATTTAGTGAATAAACCAAAAATAGTTCCTGATGATTGGAAGTTGTGTACAAAACAATATCAATATAAAATGTTGCTTGAAAGTGGGATATATCAGTCAGTATTTATTAAGTGATCCTCTATTTGCCAGATAATTGTGGGGTTTTTTTTGAGCAGAAGATTAAAAAATAGGGTTGCCCCAAGGACTTCACATATTAATGGGAGTGACAGTAGTGACAGTATATGTTTAAATGTGAATATACATACACACATTTATAACTATCAACATATGTCAATGCATGTATACATAGATTCTACATACACATAATCATATACATATGTAGAGAGAAAATACAAATTACCTTGAAAAAAAAGACACTAGTTTCTAAAGGGATAAGTTAAAATCTTATTCAGAAAGGTGACACTTGAAGCAGCCCTAAAGGGAGCCAGAGATTCTAAAGAATACACTTTAAGTGAGGAGCATTGCAAATATAGGAGACAATTAGTAAAAGACAAGGATATAGAAGATACAGCCTTTTAGTCACCATCGGTGAGTGGAGCAGTATGAATTATTTTCTTCTCTGATTCCATACAAGGATGAAAAGATACTCTGTGCTCCTAGGTAAAGTGAGCAGCCAAGTCACTGAATAATTTCTCTTTTGGTCCTAGCTATCAAAACAGAAGCCACTGAATTCTTTCTAAAGCAGCTTCTATCTTCTATTTTAAGTTGAGATGGGGTTACCAGAACCAAAGATTGGCTTGTTTTTTTTTTCATTTTTCATAAAAAGTCATTTCTTAAAAGGTAGGAGCTATACACATTTCTGTTTCTCTCCTCCACCCCCCTTAATATGCTTAGCATTGCCCCCTGCCTATAGGAGGTAGGGAGATAGTGGTAGGAAATCACTAGAGATTGATTGGTTCATAGACCTGTGCTTCCCAGCCAAGCTTAAATAAGAAGCATCTCTGCAGTAGAGCCAGGAACACACATGATAATGATAGCTTTAGTTAAGATTCCCTCTCAGTGCTTCTTTCTCTTCCCTCTTATCATGTACTTGTTAAATATATTGCAACGCCACACCAGATTAGTTCCCCTCTCAAGTCTTACTACCCTTTTAGCCTGGCCTTACTCACCCATCATTTCTACCTGTCACACGGGTCTGACCCCAATGGCTGCTTCTGAAAATATGGTACAGCACACAATCTCATTATTCCATTTCAAACAACAACTTAAGGTCAGTTTTTTACAATGATGTTCACATGTAAACTAATGTTTGCTCCAAAAATATTCTGTAAATTTGAAGTCAGAAAATATTTATATGCGATAAAAACATGATCATACAAATGTATTTTGAAGAACTGATATTTGGATAAATGATTTTGGAGAGAAATCTTGAACTTGCTAAGAAGATAAATAAAAGATTCATATTACTTTTGGTTCAAGGAGTGCTTGAAGGGATATTGAGTCTTATGGAATCCTTCTTAGAATAACATAAAATTCATAGATTACAAAGAAAAGTAATTAGTTTTAGTAGTCAAATGTTATTAAACAAAATAGTATAGTAACCAAAATATTAAAAATGACAAAAAAGTATACAGAATCTTTAATCAAGTTATTTTATTACTAAACCTATATAAGGAAGAAGTTGAAGTTAGGAAAAAAAGGTCCTATGCATACTAAAATGCTCATAACAGCATTATGTATGTGTTCTTGTGTGAATTGGAGCATGCTCAAGCTAATTCAAACTTGCACTTCAGTAAAGGCTATACAAATCAGTTGATTTTCTAGAATTAAGGAAGTGTTAATAATTCAGATTAAATTTAAAAGCATGTCTTGCACACTTTTTTGGAGAGACATTTGTTAAACATTTGCCAGTATAATCCTGCATTTATTAGACACTGGCTCAACAAATTGTATATACACTGTATTATTGCTGTAAAAAATATGGTAAGACATGTTAAGAGATAGACAGTTAAGTAAGAAAAATAGGAAGCAGTGAACAGAAATATAAACATATTTATAGTTCTCAGTCTTGGATAGGGAGAAGATTGATATGGAATGTTTCATCTGTTATCATTGTAGTTGTTGAACTGTTTGGTTTTGTGGTCTTGTTTTTGTAACCTTTGTTACTAGGGGGAGGTCACTGAATAGAATAGAAAGCAGAGGAATACTTAGAAAGTATAGGAAATAAAAACAAAAGGCATCAATTAAATATGCTAACCTCATTAAGTACAGTTAAAGGAAAGGATAAGTGATAAAATGGACATTTTTATATTAGTACTTTAAGTTCAATTTATAATACTCACATTATCATTTCCCCCATTTTTATGGTTAAAGAAAGGCTTAGAGGAAGTAGTATTTTGTCCATTGTCACAAAGCAATTAAGTCTCAAAAGCAGAATTTTGACTCGTCTTTTTTATTTCAAACCCAGTATTCTAGCCACTAGATAGCTCTCTAGGCAAATTCAAATGTTTAATAGACTGTAGAGTATATGTAAGTTTATCATTCATTGAATCAATCACCTTACTTCCTTTAATAACTACTTTAATCAAAAGAAAATGCATGCTTTGAATTAGTCAAAAGTTTCAAATTCCAAATAGATTAGTTTATATTTTATTCAAGAGGCAATAGAGAGTGAATGAAATTTTCTGAGTAGGTGACATAGGAGGCATAGCCCAAAGTGTTTTTTTAAAGTGAAGTACTTTGGCAGTTGTGTAGAGAATGAATTGAAGAGAGAAGTGAGGCAAGATCAACTAAACTGTTCTAATACTACAGGAGAGAGATGATGAGAGTCTACATTTTGGTGACTGAAGCATGAGTAGAGAGAAGGGATCAAATGTGAGAGACTTAAAGGTAGAAAGGAAATAATTTTGTAAATGAATGGATAATATAGGATAAGGAAGAGTGAAAAGTCAATGATAGCACTAAAGTGATGATTCTGGGAGACAAGTATGCTAAGTCGTGTCTTTGAGATGAAGCAGTTGAAGAGAGATGAAGTTTAAAAGAGGATTGGTGTGAAAAAAGTTGGATAGCAATGGAGTAGGGAGATGAGATATATACCTACATGCACACACACATCACACACACACATCATTTAAGTTTGCCAAGTGCTATATGTACATACATATATATATACACACATACATATATATATATATGCACACATATATTTGTATATATATATATATATATATAATTATTTGAATTTAATATTTAGCAACTCTAGATTGAAAAAGGCATCAATTTCAGTGAACAGAACTATTCTCAAAAGAAGAGGTATAGTCTGGAAGAGTTTCATGGAGTAGGAAAAACAAATCTGAATCTGAACTCTGGAAATTTGTGTCTAAGTCAGCACTGATACTTTAGACAAATGATTTTACCTTTTTATAGTATAACAAGAGAGGGTATACTTGATTATCCTCTCCTTTATGGGTTTTTATAATAAAATTCTCTCATCATCTCTCATGGATTTAATTATTATTTACTTTCAAATCTATATATCCAACTATAATTTGTCTCCTGAAATGTAGTTCCATATTACTAATTGCCTATGGAATATTTCAAGCTGGAAGTTCTATCTCAAATTTTATTTATATATAATTTTTCCCTCAAAATCACCTTATCTCTTGATATTTTATAATTATTTTCACTTATTTTCTTTATAGCATGGTTTAAATGTATTGAATGCATTGTGTTTGTGTGTGTGTACACACGTGTGCATGTATGATGAATTCTAATAAGAAGAAATAATTTGTTAAATGTATACATATTAAAATCTCTCCAGTCAGTGAAAAGAAAGACTGCAGCATGGATAAACAGACTTTTAATTGAATGAAATGAATTCAATTTAAAGATTTCTGCTCTGGCATGTTAGAATTTGATAAATTAAGATAGTATCTTTCAGAGAAGAATCAGCAAATTTTATAGTTTACAAGTATAAAAATAAAAATAGTTAACAATTAAGTAGAATGTTGATATTTAAAGAGAAATACACCTACAAAAAACATCATGAGGCTAGTTGTACAGTTATTATTATCTTCATTTTATGGAGGAAAAAATTCAGATTAAATGGCTTGCTCAAGATAACACACCCCAGTTTAATCCAAATTCAGCACTACATCTATCTCATAGTGAATGCTGCAAAAGTAAAGTTTTGTTTTTTGAGTAAAACATTTGTTTTCCTTTTTTACTGATTTATCTATACTTTTTAAAATGTCCTTATTAGAACCTCCTGTTTTTTTAGACACAATATTTCACACCCTCCATAAAAGCAGTCTAAGTGTATTTTCTAACTAATTGACTTCTAAACTATGGATATTCATAACCCAATTTGGCAGCATATGAAGAACCCTTGAGAAAAAAAATTGGGAATTTTAGTAACTCTAAGATCAATATGTCAACAATGTAATGGTGTGGCTTGAAAAGCTAATGCACATAAACACTTTTGATATCACATATAAATTTGCTTTCAGAGTGACACAAAAGGAAACACACTCAATGGCACAAGTTTTAAGACATGTATAGAAGCTAATTTAATTTTTGCTTCACTAAATATGATATCTTTGGCCTATGATCCATAACCATGAAACAAAGAAAATTTGAAATAAAGACTTCAAATTTAAAGATCTAAATGGAAGTATGGCAGAAAGGCACTTTATGAAGGAACACATAATAAAGTTGGTTTGATTATTTGTACATAGGCAATCTCACCTTTCTTTCATGGGATTTTTTTGATCATTTCTCCATATAATATGCACGAGGAATATGAGAAAAAAATTAGTATCATGATGCTTATTCTAGGTTATGGCCCAGCACATGTTCCATTACATGACAGATATGAATTCTTTGAAGAATTTAATATTCTAGTACAAACCAAGTCAACTGCTTCCATCCATCCTTTAATAGCTTCCAAAAAAGTTATCCTCAATATAGGTTCTGAGCATGTTGTTTTCCCAAATAATTTTTTTTGCTTGATATTTGCTTAATATTTCTAAAATAAGATTTTTCCTTTAGGTCAACATGTAAGGTTCCCACACAACATATAACAAGAAATGGCTGGACAAATTATGCTATTATATAAATTTAATGGAACACACTGTACCAAAATAATCAATAAAACAGAACTAATTAAGACAAAATATGGGTCATGGTGGGAAGAAGAGAAGATATATAACTACTCATTAAAAATAAAACTAAGATATTTTTAAATAGCACTGAAGCTGAAATTAGATATGTGGGATGCTGGACAAATTATTTAACTTCTTTGGGTCTGTTTAATTAGCTACATAATATGAATAATAACTGTATCAACCTTTTAGTTGTTCAAAGGATAAGAAATAATGAATCTTAAACATTTTGCAAATCTTAAAGCCTTGTTTAACTATCAACACTCATGATTCAGGGACTTTATATTCTAGTCAAATTGACCTCCTGGCCATTGCCCCTACCTGTCATTTTGTCTCCTAATGATACACAAGCTAACCCATATACCTGGAATTTAATACATGTTTGTTAAATTAAATTGAATCTATTCCTTGTTGTTCAACGACTTTAATGTTAATAAGATCCTGGAAGAGTTCTATCAAACAAATTGATCAAGGGATATTTGGGAGTGAAGTTAAGATGGCTGAATTAGGTCAGGAAGCTGCTTGAGCTCCCCTAGTTTTCCTCAAAAAACCCATGAACCCAAGCCTCTGAACAGAATCTGATAAAAAGAAACCACCCTCTAGCTCAGGATAGACTGGAAAAACTTCAAGAACGATCAGGCTTACTGGGGTGAAAAGGATAATCAGATAGACACTGGGAAAGCCAGGGAAAGGGTCTTTATTGCAGCAAATCAGCAACTAAGACCATCAGACCTGGTTCAGTAGAGGAGTATATCAGTGAAGCAGCCTCCAGTCCCAGCTCAGAAGACATACTGGAAAACCAGGCTTCCTTGAAAAAAGCAGGTGAAGTTACCCCCTGCAAACACAAGGGGCTCCTGTGCTCAAAACCAAGGCTCAGAACTGCACAAGAAGCTCAGAACATAGCACACGTGGATTGTGTACAGAACACAGAGCATTTAACAGGGATGAGCATTGTCTGAAACTAGATATCATCAGTTTGGGCTCTAAGAAGGAAAAATTTATCATTCAGTTTGGTATAGAAATTTATCTAACCCTATAAAAAAGTTGTAGGAAAATGAGAAAAGAAAAGAGAAGGACAGGATAGAAGGGAGCAATAGAAAGGAAGACAACATTAGGAGAAAAGGGAAGGGAAGGGGAGATCTTATTAAAAGAGATAAGGAAGGAAAGTACATCTTGATAAAATACTAAATATATATGCTCCAAGTGGGTAGAGTAGCCAACTTCTTAGAGATTTTAAGCCAGGAAGAAATAGATTGCAAAACTATTAGCGGGGGACCTCAACTTTCCTCTCTTAGAATCAGACAAATGAAACCACAAAATAGACAAGAAAGAAACTAGGATTAATAGAATCCTAGAACATCTAGATATGATGCACCTCTGGAGAAAATTGAATAGAGACAAAAATACACCTTTTTTTCTCAGCAGTACATGGCACCTACACAAAAAATAGACCATGAATTAGGACACAAAAACCTCATAATCAAATGCAGAAAGGAGAAATAATAAATGTTTCCTTTTCAGACCACAATGCAATAAAAATTATATTCAAAACAGGTGTGGAGGGAAATGTAGACTAAAAACCAACTGAAATTTGAATAATCTGATTTTCATAAAAAGAGTGGGTCAAACAGCAAATCACAGAAACAATCCATAATTTCATCCAAGAGAATGACAATAATGAGACAACATACTAAAACCTATCAGATGCAACCAAAGAAGTGCTTAGGGAAAATCTGATATCTCTAAATAGCTACATCAATGAACTAGAGAAAGAGATCAATGAATTAAGGGCATGCAACTAAAAAAGCTAGAAAAAGTACAAATTAAAAAAAAAAAACAAAAACAAAAA
>JAJPUD010001882.1:259245-288471 GCA_023553655.1 Myrmecobius fasciatus
AAAAAAACACCAAAATATGTACATCTTTGGTTAATTTGATTGGAAACATGAAAGAAGAAAACAAAATCACCTGCATCAGAAATGAAAAGAGTGAACTTAAGCCAATGACAAAGAAATTAAAGCAAGAACCCAACTGAAAAACTAACTGAAATTAATAAATATTTATAAAAATATAAATTTCCCAGATTAACAGAACAGAAAATAAATTACTTAAATATTCCCATTTTAGAAAAAAAATAATTTAAAAAGCAATTAATGAACTCCCCAACAAAAACATTCTGAGGCCAGATGGATTCACAAGTGAATTCTACCAAATATTTAAAGAATAATTAATTCCAATATTATGTAACTATTTGGAAAAATAGGTAAAAAAAGGAGTCCTGCCAAATTCTTTCTATGACACAAATATGGAACTGATACTTAAAGCATGAAAAGCCAAAACAGAGAAAGAAAATTATAGAGCAATCTCCCTAATGAATATTGATGCAAAAAAAATAGATAAAATATTAGCAGACACTACAGCCATTATCAGTAGGGTAATATACCATGACCAAATAAGATTTATACCAGAAATGTATCACCATTTGCACAAAATACAGCACCAATTTCTATTAAAAACACTAGTAAGCATAAGGTTAAAGGGAGCAGTATCTGTCTAAAACCAACAACAAACATTACTTGTAATCAAGAGAAGCTAGCTGCATTCCCAATAAGATTGGAGTGAAAGAAGAATGCTTATTTCCACCACGTAATTCAACATTGTATAAGAAATGTTGGGTTTAGCAATAAGAAAAAAAAGAAATTAAAGGAATTACAATAAACAATGAGAAAATAAAGCTATCACTCTTTGCAGTTGATATGATGATATACTTAGAGAATCCTAGAAAATCATCCAAAAACCTACTGGAAACAATTCACAACTTTGCAGGATAGAAAATAAACAAACAAATCATCACCATTTTTATATATTATTGACAAAGCTCATCAGGAAGAGATAAAAAAAAATTCCACTAAAAATAGCTATAGTCAAAATAAAGTATTTTGGCATCTATCTGCCAAGATAATCCCAAGAACTGTATGAAACACAGATGAAAAAGTACATCTCACACAAATTTACATTTAAACAATTGAAAATTATCAATAGCTCATGGCTGGGCAGAACTAATATAATGAAAATGACAATTCTGTCTAAATTGGTCTACTTGTTTAGTGCTATTCCCATCAAACTGCCAAAAAAATTGTTTTATAGAACTAGAAAAATTAATAACAAAATTCATATGGAAGAATAAGTCAAGAATGTCAAATGAATTAATTAAAAAAAATAAAGATGGTGGTTTTAAGTACTAAACCTAAAATTATGTTATAAAGCAGCAGTTATCAAAATCATTTCCTACTGGCTAAGAAATAGAATGGTGAATCAGTGTAATAGATTTGATACACTCAACCCAATAATCAGTTACTATAGTAATATAATAGTTGATAAATTCCAAAACTCCAGCTTCTTGAATTAGAACTAACTATTTAGCAAAAATCGCTGGAAAAACTGGAAAATAACATGTTAGAAACTCGGAACAGACCTACATCTCACACCCCATACCAAATAAGGTCAAAATGGGTGCATGATATAGGCATAAAGGATACTATAAACAAATCTGCAGAGCAAGGGATAATTTTCCTATCAGATCTTTGGAGAAAGGACAAATTTATGACCAAAGAAGAACTAGAGAACATTATGAAAAGGCAAAATGGACAACTTTGATTACATCAAATTCAAAATATTTTGCACAAACAGAACTAGCAAAAACAAAATTAAAAGGGAAGTACAAAACTAGGGAAAAACCTTTAAAGTTAGTGCTTCTGATAAATGTCTCATTTCTAAAATAGATAGAATTGTGCCAAATTTGTAAGAAAACAAGTAATTCCCCAATTGATAAATGGTCAAAAGACAGTTTTCAGATGGGCATATAAAAAATGTTTCAAATCACTATTGAGTAGAGAAATGAAATTAAAACAACTCTGAGGTACCACTTTACTACTCTCAGATTGGCTAAAATGACAAGAAAAGATAAATGACAAATGTTATAGGACATATGGGAAAACTGGGACACTAATGCATTTTTAGTGGAATTGTAAAATGATCCAACCATTCTGGAGAGTGAAATGGAATTATGCCCTAAAGGCTATAAAATTATGCTTCCTTTTTGACCATGAAGTGCCATTACTGGATCTGTATCCCAAAGAAATTTTTTCCCTGAGACAATTAGGGTTAATTGACTTGCCCAGGGTCACACAGCTAGGAAGTGTTAAGTTTCTGCAGCAAGATTTTAATTCAAGTTCCTCCTGACTTCAGGGCTGGTGCTCTATCCACTACACCAACTAGCCGCTCTGCAAAAAAAAAAAAAAAAAAAAAAATCTTAAAAGAAGTAAAATGACATATGCAAAAATGTTTGTAGCTTCTCTTTTATGGTAATAAAAAATTGGAAAATGAGTAGGTGCTTATCAGTTGGGGAATAGCTGAATAAGTTGTGGTATATGAAGATAATAGAATATTGTTTTTCTATAAAAAACAATGAACAAACTGATTTTAGAAAGGCTTGGAAAGATTTACATCAACTGTAGCTGAGCAAAACAAACAGAACCAGGAATACATTATACACAAATAACAGCAAGCATGTATAATGATTAACTATGAAAGACTTGGTTCTCCTCAGTATTTCAGTGACCCAAAGCAATTTCAACATAATTTGGACAGAAAAATGCCATCTGCATCCAAAAAAACAAAAAAAAAAACCTATGGAGATTAGATGTAACTTAACACATGCTAGGTTCACATTTTTAAAATTTCTCCCTGGTTTTTCCCTTTTGCTCTGATTTTTCTCTCCCAACATGATTCATAAAGTAATATATTAAAAAAAATAAATAATTAAATAAACCTAAGGAATAAAAAACAACAGGGAAAAAAACAGTTCATTGATTTCTGAGAGCATCATGAATGCTTTATTTAAGTAAAGATTTGGAAGTCACTTGAAATAAAAAGCACAAATGAAATAGAGTAAAACTCATCAGAAAAGAAACCTTGCCATCAAGGAGGTAATGCCAGGATATGCAAATGAATTGCATTTAAGTGAAGAAGGGCTGTACATAGTCACCAGTCTCACTTTCCCCTGCAGAGCCATCTGGGTCCAATGGCCAGATCTACATCAGGACAATTGGAGATGGCCCTGGATGCTTTGGGAGATTTTGGTCTTTTTAAGCTAAGGTCTTCAACAGGTCTGTTTGACTGGGACCACACCCATTCCCATGACTAAGGCTAGGCAGTTGTTTGTCTTTGTTCTGGAAAAGGAGTGACATGTGCTAGTGAATTGGATTTAAGTGAGAGAAGACTGTGTAAAGCAAGATAGACAGATGGATGCTGGATTATAATACAATAAATAGAAAAGAAGCAATTGATTAGTAACATGGATGATTCTGGAATCAACTATGTATAATGTAATCAGATTATTAAATGGATAAATGAAAGGTAAAAACACAAATAGTTGTCATGAAAATAGAAAAATAGCTAAAAGTCAGAAGACATTGCTTACAATTATAATAACTTGTGTTAATATTTTATCTTATTCTTTACCCCCTAACTTCCCCCTTCCTAATCAGTATGCTGTAAAAAATTTATTAGTAGTTAGTATAAAATAACAAAATGTGGCAAGAGAATGCAAAGGAGAATCTAAATATATCATGTACAGCCCTTCCTAAAGATCAAAAGAGCATAATTTGCTAATTATATGATTTATTAACCAAAATTCACATCCTGAGTATATTGCTAAATTTGGGGATGCCATCTTGCTGTCAGAGCCTTTTGACTCTCAAATAAGTTTTGACATCTGTAATAAGACAAGCAGAACATCAATTGATAATGATAATTTTGATATATATTAATTTGTTATGTTAATGTTAATGTTCTATTGACAAATTTGAGATGATTTGGATATGTTAAAAACTAACTGCAAGGTGTCATGAATAAGAATTTATCTGTGCCTACAAAACCACAATAAATTGAGACCACAAACTCCTTCCATTCCAGTACTCATCCATTTTCTAAGGATCCATGCTGCCTGGTGCTCCCAATTTTAATCCATATTTACATGAGTGATAGTCTCTGCTTCTCCCCCTCTTGCCTGTATTTCTTGCCATCCTTTACCAACCTATCCAATATCCATATTCCATCTACCTCTGTACTACCCTGCCCAGTTCACTGCTTGTCTTTGTATGTTCTGTGATTTTGTCCCTATGTTTTCTGTCTTGTCAAAATGTGATTATAGCTTAACTTGCTATTGCCATTGAGAACTGGGCATATTTGTTCCCATTTCACAATTCCATTAATAAATTAGCAATTCATAACTCCAACCCAATTTATTCCAATGAGCTGATAACTCTGAAAAACAAGAAATGAAAATATATAAAAGTTTAAAAATATAAAAACTGAATATCAGTGTTTCACTGAAAATTTCAAGTGATATAAAATAGCTCATTCCACAATATTAAGAATGACCAAAAATATTCTTAGATGGCAAATATTCAATCTCCTTGTCAAACAAAATCATGTCAGCAAAGGACAACTTGGGTTTAGAATATAAAATCTTTCACAAAACTTTATTAAAAAGATGATGGAAGGGTATAAACAACATTTCCTCTCAAAGCAGCAAAGATCAATGATGGGAGAAATGAACCTACCAAAAAAAAAAAGTTGGCATGAGAAAGAACTAAGTTAAATTTCCCAAGATAATTTATAGATGGAAGCAGGAGAAAAACAACAAATAAATATGAAATGGATTTGGGGTCAATATCTGGTTGGTGAGATTTTACTATAGCTAGCTGACCCCAGTCCAGGTGATGCACTTTCATTGTAGCCATAGTGCAGCCTGATGCAGTTTCAGTAACCATCCCCAATCTTTCTGAAATGAGCATATCAACTGATTATCCTTTTCTTTCATTCACCATCCTTTTCACAATCCAGGCCAGCATTCCCCTTTAAGAGCCTTCATACTAATAGAATGCAAGCTCATTGAGGAAGTTGCCTGTCATATTTTTGTTTTTGTAAATTCAGTACTCATCATGATACTTGTTAGATAGTAGGTTTTTCTTAAATGTGTTTTCATTAATTCAACCAGCATTTTTATTGTGATTGAAAAATTGCTAACAGTAAATCTCCACCATTTGGACTCAGCAATTCTGTACACAATTCACAATAAAGCAAAGTATAGACAACATTTAAGAAGTTATGAGTTTTTCTTATAACAATGACAAAATTATTTTTTCAACATCACTATTCTTCTAGTGATATAACAAGTGGGGAGGGAAAGTAATAGTACATGAAGTTTTAAAATTGTAACTGACAATATAAAAATCCATGACAAATATAACTAAGTAGCATAGTATTAGTCCTGATTATTTGTACATGCTACCAGATTGTACTGAAAATCACGAAATATCAGACTAAAGTTAAATTCCACAGTAGAGTAGGGACTCTCTAGGATTTGTAAAATGGTACTGACAAAAATCATGTAGAGTAAGAATGCAAAAAAGTCTTTGATCTTTACCTTTGAGGAGGTAGTATCTAAACTGATAATTCATTGACCTACCCAAAATAGAAATTCATATTAATCTTATGCTGAAGAGGGTAATTAAAATAATAAGACTGGAGAAGGAGCCATAACAAGATTGGGTCAAAGGAATTGGTCATGGTTATGGACTGGAAGACAAATGCTGTTTTGAAGGGTTTTTACATAAACAGCTTTTGTTTGGGAGTGAAGAAATGGGAGCAAAATGGGGGGAATTGTAAAAGAAATAATTAAGTCGAATGTAAATTTTAAAATTCTTAATAATTAAGTGTATCTAAAAGAAATATTTTCTTATAACTTGGATAACATCAGAAAACAAATTTGGCAGGCCATATGTTTCTTTTCATGAACAGTTTCCAGTACAACTGAATCAAAAGGTCACTTCTTAGCTATACTCTGGGAAGAGTCTGTGTTTTGATACAGTGTGGATTTGATGGCCTCAAAGGTACAATCCAACATTGAGATCCTAGGCTTCTGTACTTAAAAAAAATGAATCAATATTATGCTCAGGATTAATTTCTACAGGTGCATAACATTGTTATAAATGTTTTTATTGTAAACAAAACTTGAGGTAAATTTACAATCCTGCTGATATTAAAATACACAAGTGCATTATTATATTTAGGTCAAGTAAGGGTAACAGTTTTTCAGGAATTATTAGAATTCTCTCATTACACAGTGGAATGCTTGAACTAATAAAATGTATACAAAAATTTCATTTATATGGTCTCAAATGTCCTTTTTGGTCACTGAATGTTAATTAAGCTCTTTTTCAAGAATCATGAATTAGACTTAAAAAGAATTTTTGCTTGTGGATGCCTCAAGCTAATAAAGGCAAAAGAAAAAAAAAGCTGAGACTTGGCCCATTGCTGAAGATTTCCTTCAGGAAACTCACTGAAGGGATTAACTGAATCTGAAGTAGTGCAGAATCAATTTGAAAGCTCTAAATAAAATAAATTAAGAATCTAAATTAATGAGTGAAAAACTAAATCCTATCACAAGAAGAAATAATGGAAAATCATGTAGTATATAGCATTTATTCTGTGATCTTTCAGAATCTTTGCATTAACAAATAATGCAAACCTTTCTTTGATTTTTTAGACATAGACTTCCCTAAAGACACTTGCCCTAATTTTTGTTCTCACATTGAATATATTTTAAGGACCAAATCTCAAAGGGAAAAAGTGTCTTCCAATTGTCTGTCTCCATAGGAAAATATAGACTTGATTCCATCATCTCATTAGAGAAATAGGAGTCTCCATGCTGCAGACATTGGCACTAACACAGGTTTGATAAGCTGGTGTGCTGACATCAGTGAGCACTTTATTGAATTACACTCTGCTCTGAGCAAGCACAGTCTCTCAATGTCCTAATGTTTGTGCTTGCTGCCCTGACTTCTATCCCTCTGAAGCTGTATGGTTCCAGACTGTGTTGAAGATATAAAGTTCTGATGAGATTTTGGAGAGTTTTTAGCTCTTTGGCATGCTGCTGTGGCTAGTCCCTTTTGATAATAACTGATAAGTGATGTGCCCAGAGAAGAATGGGAAACAAAGCCAGGTTGGGCAATTTAGCCCTTCATTGCCTGTTCCCTTGGAGTGATAGCTCAGGGATAAGAACAAGGATCTTTCAATTGTATATTTGGAAGAGAATAATAAAACTCTTTTTAGGATACTGCAAATACTTTTGACACTGTTAGGCTGATTTCCCTCATATGGGTCAGGAGAGTACTCATTCTCTTATGTTACAGAACATAGAGAATTGTCCGGTGAATGTCCTTTCTATCAATCATAAGCAAGCTGCATAGGAGGGGAGAAGAGCTTGGAAGTCATATAATTCTGATCTCAGTCAGCAAAGTCTGGGAAAGGGAATTTAACAATAATTTCCTTTGAATGAATAGTTATTTTACCTGGGCTGTCATTTAATGATTTCACTATTGACTAGGGAATTTGCGGCAGCTTTGTTATTGGCAGCCTGATAAAGGTTATCCTAAATATCCAAGCAGTCCCCAGAACGTTTGTCTCTATGTTAAGGTTATGCTTTATGTTGTTACTGAGCATGAAGAAGTCTTAACAATAAAGCCTGTATGTTTGGAAAAAATTATATATATATATATATATATACATATATATATATATATATAACATTACAATATATAAATATATTTTATGTATACATATACATATATATGTATACCTCATATTGTCACTGGGCATGAAGAGGTCTAAGAATAAAGCCTCTATGTTTGGAAAAAATATATTTATATATTGTAATGTAATGTGCCAATTAAATGCCACAAGCCTATCAGACTTGCCTATCTCTCAGGATTGGTGTGAGGAACATATTTGGAAATTTATTAGTATAATGACCACTATGGAATAGTACTTATTTGTCTATGAGAAAAAATTTCTGTGGATTTGGAGTAAGAAAGATATTGGGTTCAAATTCTACCTGTGAAACTTGTTCTAAGAATGTCAGTGTTCATCAGTTAATTTTTATAAGCCTTAGTCTGTAAAAAGGAAGATAACAATATCAGTTGTACCTGTTGTTAGTGAGATAACCAAGTCAAGAAATTGTAAATCAGCATCAGCTATCCAATTACATGACTGTACACACACATACATAGCACCCTATTTTATATATTTTATAACTTGACTAGAGTTATGATTAATACCAACCTTTATTTTGAATTTATTAGAAGTGAAAAGGAAAACTCATTATTGTAAATAAGTCTATCTAAAATGTATAATGCACTATGTTATATCTCTTTAAAGTTTTAAAAGTATTTTTCCATCACATTAATGATAAATAATATTAGGAAATATGATCAATTATAATCCCTGAAAATATTCAATGTGCATGAATTTAAAATCCAATCTTAAACAAACCCAAGTTTTGTAGGCTATATATACTCTTCTTGTTGGCAGTGATAACAAGAAGTTATCAAGAAATTAATGTATAGTTGGATCTTTCT
This sequence comes from Myrmecobius fasciatus, assembly GCA_023553655.1. Lineage (NCBI taxonomy): Eukaryota > Metazoa > Chordata > Mammalia > Dasyuromorphia > Myrmecobiidae > Myrmecobius > Myrmecobius fasciatus. The sequence goes on from JAJPUD010001882.1 coordinate 267,832, forward strand.
GCCAGTTACAAGGACTAGTTTACACAAGCTCAATACACATTTTATAAGCATGAGCAATATTTTACCTACATATTATGCCAATATAATTATTCTTACTTTCCAAATTGGTCACATATTAGTAACAGGTTGTTAAGAGGCCAAAGGAGAAACAAACAAACAACAATAAAAGTAAATAAGTAAACAATAACAACAGAAACCTATAGGAAAGGAAGAATCATCTGTGAAGAATTTATAGAATGCCATATATAAGAATTAGAGAGGATGAGAAGATCAATCAGTCTTTTAAATATTTATCATGTGCCTAGTATGTGTCAGGACTTTGTTAAGTGCTAAGGACAAAAAGAAAAGGAAAAATGAATGTTCCTGCTCATTTTCTAATAAGGGAAAAAACTATATTTATAATATACAGGATAAAATGAAAATAATCAACAGAAGGAAAGCACTAGAGTTAACGGGGACCATCCAAAGATTCTTGTAGAAGATGAGATTTTAGCTGTAACTTCAAGGTAACCATGGAAGGTAGGAGATGGATATGAGAATGGAGGCCATTCCAGGAATGTTGGTTAGCCTGTGAAAATGCCAAAGAGTCAGGAGGTGGAGTACTTTGTGACAGGAATAGCAAAGAGCACAGGATCACTGGTCAGTTGTAGTTGGGTTATAATCTGCACTGATGGAGAGAATATTCACAACAGTGAGATCATGAATTGATTCAATTTTGTTTTGAAGAATTCTAAAAGTATAGCTGTTTGGATCCTAGTTCTAACTTTGAAGCTAGTTTGTAATTTTGAGTTAATCCATTTATCATTATTTACCTTAGTTTCTTCAATATCGAGGGTACAAAAAGAGGAGACTGATCTTTTCCTGGCCAAGGATTTTGTTGAGTTTTTTTTTTTTTTAATTTTCTAATAGAGACAGCATATAGTATTAGATTGAATGTCCATTTTAGTTAGTAAAGTCTCATCTCTGAATTTAAATCCCATCTCTGATATATAGTAACTTGTCTGACCCTGGCATGGGCACTGAGCCTTTTGGTATCATGAGCATTGCTCTAAGGTTTTAAGGCTATATATTACAAATATGTTGCTGAAAAGCTTCTAATTTAATTTTTCACAATGAGAATTTCTCATACTAACAAAAGTACATGTTGGGCCTCCCAAATTTTCTAAGGAATCTAAAGAGAAAAAGGCAAATGAAAAGAGGAAGAGAAAGAGGAAAAGAGAAAAGGAAATCAAAATTTAAATGAGAACATAAGCTTCTATTTATAGATAGGTTGATTGGCCCAAGACAGATATGAATAAACATTTGGGAGTTGTATATAAATGTTTGTACAAAACACTCAGAAAAAAAATTATCCCCTTGATTTGAGCAAATGAATCATTATATTTTATCCTTTTGACTAAAATGGATGTCTTGTAACAATTTTTAATATTTTAAGGACTCATTCAAAAATCCAGTTTGCACTAATATCTCTGATAGACTTATTTAGTATTTAATTGATTACTTCCTTCATATAAGTGAAATGTACATTGAACGCAAAGGACCTTTTTTTTAATAAAGTAATCTTCCTAGTCTCACGTTTTGATGTATGTATTTAGTGCACTTTTTTCAACTGATATAGCAGTGATTTATTTGGTCATAATTTAAGGCAGATTCAAAATTAGCTGCATTTATAGGAGATCCACATAATGATGCCATTGTTTTTGTCCTTACTGGAATGAAAACAACACCAAAGAATCTTGTAAGTCAGTTATGTGCTCCAAATGAGGTATTAGATCAGGGAGATAGTCTGTTTTTCAAATGAGAGACTGATGTAATTCACAAAAATCTCTCTCTCACTTTGTCATGAATAACCCTGCTGCTAAGTTTCAAATCTTGGACTCTAAAGATTGTAATTCTCTATTGAAGCTCTTTATCTTTTTTTAGATACATTGAGAGTATCACAGCTAATGATTTACAAAGAGTAGGATTCCAGCCACTATACAGATGGTACTCCTAGAAACACTAGAAATCAGCTATTTTATTAGAGATTATCCCAGCCTTATATCATGTCCTTTCCCTTCTACCCCATGTTGTCCATTAACTGTACACCAGCTGTTTGTCTTAAGATATTTGTATTTCAAGAGAGAAATTTTAAAAACATTATGCTATACATTATAAATGACTATATACGAGCTTTTTTATAATATGAGATTGTTAAACACAGTGATTAGCAGTTTGTCACCTATTTAAAAATCAGATGACTTTCTCAGAATGAACAGTCATTCCAGGTTGCTTTAAATCAAGGGAAATACGAATTTAAGGCATACATGGAGGCAAAAGGATTATTTCATGCCTGGAAAATCCCTTTCTTTTTTCTTAAGTTCAGGTACATAGTAGTATATAAAACTTAGGTAAATCAACCATATGTGGTAATCAAATACTACAAGATGCCCATGGGATGGAGGAAAAGAGTAATTCTAGAATAGTGAAAACGTAGTTGTATCTAGAATGAGCAGGACTGTGCTCAAAAATTTAATTTTTCACTTACTACTTATATGACTTTGGTCAACTCACAAATTACATCTGGATCTCTTTTTTTTCCTATCTAAAAAAAACAATTTTTTTAGTCAGTAAAAATTGACCTTTTTTTCCCTCCCACCTCTTTCTAGCCCAATTGAAAAAGAAAGGAAAAACAAAAGAAAATAAAACAAACAAACAAAAAAAAACTACTTACAAACATTTAATCACAAACATCTGATTAAATACTTAGAAAACATGTTACAAAATGAATTTCTACTTTGGTCAGGTTCCTTTCCTTGTTCCCCACCAAAAATACCTCATTCAGCATTTTTAGTTGTCCATTCTCTGCCAGTCCATAGGCAACAAGTTTTATCATAAGTCCCCTAGAGTATAGTTGGCTATTAATCAGAATTCCTAGCTGTTTCAAGCTTATTTGACTTTACAATATTGTTGGCAATGTATACATTGTTCTTCTGCATTGGCTTATTTCACTTTGTGTCATTTTAAACAATTCTTCCTAGATTCTCTGAGACTAAACTCTTCATCATTTCTTATGATATAATTACAGCCCATTAAAAATCATAGACCAAAATTTGATCACTCATTTACAATTTGAATCAGTTTCCAATTCTCTGAAACCACAAAAGCAACTGAAAATATTTTCTGTAGATTCTGTGAATATGTTTTTATGAGACTAAACCCACCCTAAATGTCCCCTTTTTTGTTACTTTTTACCCTTCCTATCTCACTTCTCCATTAAGTAAAATGTATTTTTTACACTGCTGAGCATCTTCTTTTCTCCTTCGACCAATTCAGATGAGAATGAAGTAAAAATGTCACATCGACTCTCTTTTCAAAAATTCTATTTTTTGTATAGATTTGCATAGCACAATTATGAAATAATTTTCCTAATATGCTTCCCACCTCATCCAATGTATTCTGCTTCCTCGCTTTTCCTTTTCTTCTAAGATCATAAGATTATAATAGTACCACCCCCAGGCCTTCTGTCTAATTAGACTCTTTTCCCCTAACTGCCAATAATGATAGATTTTAGAATAGATAAATGTATCATCTTCCCAAATTAGAAAATAAACAGATTTTTCCCCCTTGTTTAGTCTCTTCTGATTGTTTTTTCATCTTTTTTCCCTTTTATGTTTCCCTCAAGTAATGTGTTTGCACTTCAAAGTTTCTGTGCAATTCTTGTCTTTTCATTAGGAATGCTTAGAAGTTCTTTATGTCATAGAGTTTCATTTTGTAGATTTACAGGGGAGTTTAGGTGGCACAGTGGATTAAGTGCTAGGACTGAAATTGGAGACTTCTTCATTGGTTCAAATATGGCTTCAAACACTTACTAGCTGTGAACAAGTCACTTAACACTTTTTGCTTTAGTTCCTCATCTATAAAGTGAGCTGGAGAAAGCAATGGCAAAACAGTCTAGATTTTTGTCAAAAAACAAAACAACAACACATACACATGCACACAAATACACACAAACAAAACAACAAAAAACTCCCCAACATAGGGTCATGAAGAGTCATGACATAAACGTTGAACAATAATAATGAGAGCATGCAATGGATTTTATTTATTTTCAAAGAATAAACTTATTCTTGGTTATAAGACTATATCCTTTGCAATTTAGAATATTATATTCCAAAGCCTCCCTTTTTTTTAAAATGGTAGTTGCTAAATTGTGTGTGATCTTGACTGTAATACTTTTTTTTTCTTGTTTCATTCTTGCTTCTTCTGGTATGTTTTTTTTTTTTGTTTTTGTTTTTGTTTTTGCTTTTTACCTGAAAGCTCTGGATTTTGGTAATAATGTTCCTGAGAGTTTTCATTTGATTTACATTCAGGAGGTGATGATTGAATTATTCTTATTTGTACTTTGCCCTCTGATTCTCAAAGATCTAAGCAGTTTTATGATTTTTTGAAATATGATGTGTAGTCTGTTTCTGTCTCTTTTAGCCTTTTTCTCCTCTCATTCTTAAAGAATTTCTTCTGCATCAATTTTCTAAATCCATTTTCTCATGAGATTCCTTATTTATTTTTTTCCTTTTTTGAATTATTTTGTCTTTGTTTAATATTAATTGTTCTTTCACTGAGTCTTAAGATTTATTTGGGCCATTTTAATGTCTTGATTGGGTATTGTACCACTAGATTTGGAACATGGAATTGGGTGGTGAAGAACAAAGCTGCCAGATGGCACCTATTTTTGTAGCTTTCACAAGATTAGGCCTCTCTCTGCTGCATCTGGGACCTTTTCATATCCTGGTACATAAATTTTCCCTTTGTTAGAATGCTACATGAGAAGATCTTCTGACCAGACACTTTTCCCTTTTTCCACAAAAACCTTGTATAACTTTATATACTAAAGTGGGCTGAGGAAAAATGACTCACTGTGTATTGTTTCTTTGAATTTCTTTATAGGTCTATTTGAAAGCTTTGGGGGTAAGATGAAGGGGAGGACTCATTGCATTTTTTATTAATACTCTATCATTTTGCTTCTTTCTCCTATTTCTTATGATTTTTTTTTCTTTTTGTTTGTTTTCTTCTTTTAAGAATGGGTTGGATTATATTATTTCTAAGGAACTGTGTGGATCTTAGTCTATGATCTCAGGAGCCTATCATCTATAATCATATCTTGTTCTGTCACTTACTACTTTTGACATCATGGCTAAATCATTTTGTTTCATAAACCTTAGTTTCCTCATTTGTTAAACAAGGAAGTTGGATTAGATAATCTCTGATTTTCCTTGTCCCTCTATGGCTATGATTTGACAATTTGAGAATGCCACTTAAGTTGTTAATAAAAGAAAAGGAGGTGTAGTGTTTTGAGAACTAGTCTTAAAATCAGAATACATTATCAACTGCTGCTTCTAGGTGGCCATATGCAAACCAACAGCAATCCCTAGGACTATAAATTGCATAGAAATATAGATATAGAACAGGAATATATCTCACAAGACATCTATTTGATGAGAAAACTTAAGCCCATTGAGATTAAGTGACTTTCCCAAAATCATGTAGATAGCAGGAAATGACTAATGTTGTATAAATCAATATACATTGTAACTTCTCCACAAGGTCTTGATCTTCATCCATGGTGGGGATTTCCACATTAGGAAATCTCTCACTTGATGAAAAAACAACGCTCTACAAATATTTATACACATATGAAATAGTGTATCAATATTACACATACAACCATATATACATATGAGATCTCACTAGTTCAAAGCATCTTATTACATTTTCCTCAGCTCTGAAAATAGGTTCCCTATCATTATATCATTTATGTCAACTAAGTAAAAAGTGTATATACACATTTTTGTAACCCTTTGAACAAAGTTCCAAATTGTTCTCCAGAATTTTTGAATTAGATCACAATTTTACCAACAATGCCTTAGTATTCCAATTTTTCCACATTTTTGCCAGCATTTATCATTTTCCTTTTCTCTCATATTAGCCACTCTGATGTATGTGGGGTGTACTTTAGAGTTATTTTAATTTGCATTTCTCTAGTCAATAGTGATTTATAGAAACTTATAGAAGTTATAGAATTATAGAATATGGTCATATATAGTTTAATTTATTCATCTGAAAACTACCTGTTCATATACTTTGACCATTTATCAGCTGGGGAGAAAGATACCTTCTAATGGAGAAAAAAAAATAATACATAAAAAGAGAATGGGAAATGGTGACAAATCTCCATTCTCTAGATTTGTTTCAAGCAGGTGACCAGAAAATGACTTGCCATCTTGGTGGCAGGCAAGATAATACAAAAATCTCACCAGTTATTTTCCAGGCCATTTTTAGGGTTAGAGTACAAAATTCCTATATGGAGAAGGTGTGTACAATGATCTGAGAGTAGCTGACCTGATTTGAAGCTGGTAGCCAAGAGTTAATACTTTTAATGTCAAAGAGCCAAATTACTGATCATTTGTCTAGTTTGAGCTGCTGAAAAAAGGTATAATAACTTTAATTCCATGGCTGATTGCCTAGTTTCTATTTTTAGTAAATGAATATGTGAAGATTTTATTGTCTGGTTGTTCATTTCTTTAATTTTATTCACTCAGGATCATAGGATCATATTTTTTGTAGTGGGAAGGAAGTTTTTACATCATCTATTCAACATTTTATTTTTATAAATGAATAAAAGATCTGGTCAAATAAGGCTAATATATTTTCTTAAAGTCACAAAGTAAGCAGTGGAATTCTAAGTTGCTTGAATTATGTTTGCTATTTACAAATCTAGATATATTTCCTCTTTATATCTTATATCCTTTTAAAAGGTAGACTATTTCTTAAGGTGATTTTTATAATTTGACTTGAGATCAATTTCTTCCCTCAATCAATAAGTTTTAAGTACCCACCAGGTGTGAGGCATTTTATGAGGCACTGATGATAGCAGACAAAAATGAAATGTTATCTGTATTCAAGGAGCTAATATATTATTAAGAGGGAAATCAATCTTCTTTTAGATAATTAGGTTTGGCACAAGTGAATTCTACCCAAAATTTAATGAACCATTAATTAATTCCAATATTATGCAAACCACTTGGAAAAATAGGTAAAAAAGGAGTGCTGCCAAATTCCTTCCATGATATAAATATGATACTGATATCTAAACCAGAAAGAATCAAAACAGGGAAAAAATAACAGACCAATTTCCCTATTGAATATTGATGCAATTTTTTAATTTTTTTAATTAAAGCATTTTATTTATAGAACATATGCATGGGTGATTTTTCAACATTAACCCTTCTGTTCCAAATTTTCTCCTTCTTCCCCCCACTCCCTCCTTAGGTGACAGATAGTCCAATACATATTAAATATTTTAAAATATATATTAAATCCAATATAAGTATACATAGTTATACAGTTATCTTGCTGCACACAAAAAAATAGTTCAAGAAGGAAAAAAAATAAGAAAGAAAAAATGCAAACAAAAAACAACAGAAAGATCTTGTGATCCACACGCAGTTCCCATAGTCCTCTCTCTGGGTGTAGATGGCTCTCTTCATCACTGAACATTTGGAACTGGTTTGAATCATCTCACTATTGAGGGGAGCCACGTCCATTAGAATTGATTGATCCAAAAAACTTTAAGAAGATATTAGCAACGAAATTACAGCAACTTATCAGCAGTTTAATACACTATGATCAAATAGGATTTATATCAGGAATGTAGGGTTGGTTCAGGATGAGAAAAAAATTATTACCATAATTGACTATATCAATAACAAAACCAACAGACAACATGTAATAATCTCAAAAGATGCAGAAAAACCTTTTTACAAAATACAGCATCCATTCATATTAAAAACACTAGAGAGCACAGGATAAAGGGAGATTTCCTTAAAATAATAACCAGTATCTATCTAAAATCAGCAGCAAGAATTATTTGTAATGGAGAGAAGCTGGAGGCATTCCCAATAAGATCAAGGGTGAAACAAAGATGTCCTATCACCACTGCTGTTCAACATTGTACTAGAAATGTTGGCTTTAGCAATAAGAAAAGAAAAATAAATTAAAGGAAATGTAATAGGTAATGAGGAAATAAAACTATCACTCTTTGCAGATGATATGATGATTTACTTAGAGAATCTTAGAAAATCATCCAAAAACCTATTGAAAACAATTCACAGCTTTAGCCAAGTTCCAGGATTTAAAATAAATCCCTACAAGTCATCAGTATTTTATTATTGACAAATTATATCGGTAAGAGATAGAAAGAGAAATACCATTTAAATTAAATTTAAACAAAATAAAATATTTATATCAAAATAAATATAAATATAAATATGCAATAATCAATATTATAATAAAATTGACTCTTCTGCCTGGATTGGTCTACTTGTTCAGTGTCATTCCAATCATACTGCCAAAAATAATTTATCCAACAAGAAAAAAAAATAATAGCCAAATTAATCTGGAAGAACAAAAGTCAAGAATATCGAAGGAATTAAGGAAAAATATACAAAAGATGGCAACTTTATAGTACCAAAACCTAAAATGTTATTTATAAAACAGCAGTCATCAAAACCATTTGATTTGGGCTAGGAAAAAGAGAGGTGGGTCAGTGGAATAGATTACATACACATGATACAATAAATAATCAAGGCCTATAGTAATCTAGTATTTGATAAACCCCCAAACTCCAGCTTCTGAAGTAAGAACTCATTATTTAACAAATATTCCTGGGAAAACTGGAAAATAATGTCAGAAACTTGGCATAGATCTACATCTCACACTATACCAAAATAAGGTCAAAATGGGTACATGATTTGGGCATAAAAGATGATACCATAAACCAAGTAAGAGAGCAAGGGATAATTTGCTTATCAAATCTTTGGAGAAGAGAGGAATTTATGACCAAAGGAGAACTAGAGAACATTATGAAAGGCAAAATGGACATCTTTGATTTTGTTAAGTTAAAAAGACTTTGCACAAACAAGCTCCCCCCCCTTGAGTTAAGTGACTTGCCCAGGGTCACACAACTAGGAAGTGTTAAATGTCTGAGCCAGATTTGAACTCAGATCTTCCTGATTTCAGGACTGGTGCTCTATCCACTGCACCATCTAGCTGCCCCAACAACAGAAACAAAATTAAAAGGGAAGGACAAAGCTGGGAAAAAATCTTCATAGTCAGTGTTTCTGATAAAGGTCTCATTTCTAAAAATACATAAAGAACTGTGTCAAATTTATAAGACTACAAGTCATTCCCCAATTGATAGATGATCAAAGGATATGAACAGAAAATTTTCAAATGAAAAAATTCAAGCCATCTATAGTCATATGGAAAAATGCTCTATATCACTATTGTTTTGGAGAAATGCAAATTAAAACAACTCAGAGGTACCATCTTATACATCTCAGATTGGCTAAGATAACAGGAAAAAATAATGATAAATGTTGGAGGGGATGTGGGAAAACTAGGTTAGTAATGCATTGTTGGTGGAATTGTGAAATGATCCAATCATTCTGGAGAGTAAAATGGAACTATACCCAAAAGGCTGTAAAACTGTACATACCCTTTCACCCAGCAGTGCCATTACTGGTCCTGCATTCCAAGGAAATCATATAGAAGGGATAAGGATCCACATGTGCAAAAATGTTTATAGCAGCTGTTTTTGAGTAGTAAAGAATTGGAAAACGAGATGCCCATCAATTGGGGAATATTATTGTTGTATGAAAAATGATGAACAAACTGATTTTACAAAAACATGGAACAAGGAGAAGCAGGAATACATTGTACATAATAACAGCAAAAATGTGCAATAATCAACTATGAAAGACTTGGTTCTTCTCAGTGGTTCAGTGATCCAAAGCAATCCCAATAGTTTTCAAACAGAAAATGCCATCTGTATCCAGAAAAAAAAGATCTAAGGAAACTGAATGTAAATCAACCCATGCTATGTTTAGTTCTTTTTTGTATTTTTTTAATTTCTCCCATGGTTTTTCCCTTTTGCTCTGATTTTCTCTCCCAACATGATTCATAAAGAAATGTGTGTTAAAAATAAACATTTTTTAAAATAATATAATTAGTATTAAGGGAGATGCACAGTAAAAACAAGGTAAATTTTCGTGAGTGGGATACAGGATGTGAATTATAAAAGGCTTTTGTTTGAAATACCATTAGAGATATTTTGAGCAAAGTTAGGAATTTTGTGCAGTGGAGTTGAGGGAATATACTTTAGTCATAAGGATCTGCCTGGGCAAAAGGCTTAAGATGGAAGGAAGCATTCCACATGAGAAGGATGGCAAGTAAATATGTTTGCCTGGATCATTGAGTACATGAAAAGAAATAATGTATAATATGATTGAAAAGACAAACCAGAGTCACTTGGTAATATTAATGTACATTCATATCTGTCTTGGGAACACTAGGGAGCCCCTGGTTTTCTTAAAGATGGGAGTAGCACAGCAACTATTGACTTTCATGAATCAGGAAAACATGAATTACAGAGAAGAACTAGTAGACTTGTAATTTTCTATGACAGAAGTGAAAGGGTCTCAACTTGGGTTATAGCTTTGTTAGTAGAAAGGAGAAAGCATATGGAAAAAGAAACCAAATTAACAAGACTTAAAAACTGTATGTGAGAAAATAAAGAGTTAATGATTTCTCTGAATTTTTAAAGGCATGGTAATATAGAGAAGCTCTTTTTTTTTCAACAACAGAAAATAGTATGTTCTTCACACTGTCAAAAATGTTTTCAATTTCCATGGTTGGTTATATTTAAAATGTAGTATAAGAAAATATTAGGCCCAGGGGCAGTAATTTTTAATATATATTCTGTTAATGAATTAAATGATGAAAAAGTAATATGTGGGTGCTCATGCATGTGTGTATGTATACATGTATGTGTATATATGCTTCTATGTATATGTGTGCATATACTTGTGTGTATGTGTGTGGGTATATCGGATCTGAGATCTAAATATTCTTAGGAATGTAGATATATATATATATATACATACACACATATATATTATACATATATATATATATACATATGAATGGACACATCCATACACACACATATATGCAGTAATGCACTTGATTATAAGTTATAAATTGCCACATAAGTTAATTTAGTATATGTGGTTAGTCTGATGGGAATAAAAAAAGCATAACAGAAACTATTGCAGAAAGAAAAATAAAAGCAACCTTGAAGCAGGAATATAGTGCTGATATTGCCAAAAACAAGAGAGTATTAAATTGAAGGGGAAAATAGATTGTAGAAAGTAAATGGCAATTTTCCCATTATTTCCCCATTGTACATCTTTATCGGAGTTCTCTGTCCATTTCTCGTCTCCATAGAAAAGAAAGATGGAAAGAACTTGGAAGACATTCAGAGGAGAGCTATAAAGATGATTATAAGTTTAGGACCATGATAGGAATTTTATGGGGAAAAGTGAAGTAGAAAAAGCTTGAAAGATGATTTAATAATTCTTCAACCTTATGAAAGACTCATGTAGAATATAATAGGCCCATAATTTCTGAGAACAAAATAAGGGAATGCATTTTAACACAAAAAAGAAAGATTTAGTTTAAATACTATGAAAATATGTGAAGGAATCATAAAGTCATTTTTTTGAAAAAAGTTTTCATCCTTTCAAAGAAATTTTATGTACACTGCAGTATATATTATAATATATGAGCACTATAGGGAATTTAAAACATAATGTTTTAGCTCTGTCCTCAAAGAATTTATGAACTAGTTTATGAAAAGTTAAAACAAAGAAACACACAACAACAATAAACAACAAACAAGGGCTAAGCAATGATGTAATGATATGACTACTGTGCAGCTTCAGAAATGGAACCACTAATGACTGTACCTCAAAGGAAAAGAAAGATCATTGTTATAAACGGTGTAGTTGATGTGTTGAGAACTCAGGAATATTAATACACAATCCATGCTCAAGGTAATCTTCTTAGCTATAGTGAAACACAAAGGGGCCATCCAATCTGTGAAATTGTTAACCAAGTTTCATTTTTGTCTTGATCTGAAACATGTCGCACTATATCCAAGACTTATTTGGAAGCTTTTAAGTTTTACTGGGATAAGTTTTACACTGATCTGAGTGAGTTCTAAGCATTTAGACTTACTGAGTATTTTCCTTTAGAGCACCAAAAGAACTAATTTTGCAAATGAAGACACAGTAAACAGACACACTAGGATGAAACAATGAACAAGCAAATAAGAATACCTTCAGAAAAGGGTAATATGCTCTGTGGTTACATTTATAAAGTCATTAGGATTCAGTCCTTAGTTATTTCTGTCTGATTCTGCCTCTTCCTTCTCTTGTTTAAAAGGCCAAAATGATTCATTTGCAAACTAGGATTTAGAGCTGAAGGGAACAAGTAATTTTTTGGTATATATTTCACAACTAAGTGGAGAAGACTAAGGTAAAGGGGTGCTCTTAGGTATGTACTTTAAAATTTAATCTACATTATTGACATTTTGTCCATCACTTTCTCAAATAAACAACCAACTAAACAATAAATCAAGCCCTCATTTGTGACTTTTGTTGATTTCTAAATAAATGTTCTCACTGAAAATTTAACAACTGGTTCTGGAGCCAATTAGAGCTGACTCCAGGATACTTGCAGAGTTTATAATCTACTCCAATGTCTTCATTAATGAGAGAAGGGAAGTAACTCCTTCAAAGTTAGTCAGGTAGCAAATGACAGAAGCAGAGATAATAGAATCCTAAGAACAGATTATCAGTAGAATGGAAGTTATCTTAGAGTTTATTGACAGCAACCGTATTATGTAACAGCTGAAGAAACTGAGGCTTGGAGAAATTAAGTGACTTGTTCAGTATCCCAGAGTTAGTAAGTGTTTGAGCAAAATGATTTAAATCTACAGTGAGTCCCTTAACCCTGTTTGCCTCAGTTCTTTATCTGTAAACTGAACTGGAGAAGTAAAGATCAAATAATTTTTCTTTTTTTTATAATATTTTATTTATTTATTTTTTATTAAAGCATTTTATTTGCAAAACATATGTATGGGTAGCTTTTCAACATTGACCCTTACAAAGTTTTCTGTTACCAATTTCCCCCCTTAGCCTCCACCCCTCCTCTAGATGGTAGGAAGTCTACTACATGTCAATAATGTTAAAATACTTGACAAATCAAATATGTGTATACATATTTTTACAGGTATCTTGCTGTGCAAAAAAGTTGGATCTACAAGAAAAAAAAATCTGAGAAGGGAAATATAATGCAAGCAAACATCAATAGCGAGCATGAAAATGTTATATTGTGGTCCACATTCAAATCCCTCTCTCTGGGGGTATATGGCTTTCTTCACTGAACAATTGGAACTGGTTTGAAACATTTCATTGTTGAAGAGATCCATGTCCATAAGAATTGATCATCATATAGTCTTGTTGCCGTGTATAATGATCTCCTTGTTCTGCTCATTTCACATGAACATTAGTTCATGCAAGTCTCTCTAGGGCTCTCTGAAATCATCCTGCTGGTTGTTTCTTACAGAACAATAATATTCCATAACATTTATATACCATAATTTATTCAGCCATTCTCCAATTGATGGGCATCCATTGAGTTTTCCAGTTTCTATGCACTACAAAAAGGGCTGCCACAAACATTTTTACACATGTGGGTCCCTTTCCTTCCTTTGAGATCTCTTTGGGATATAAGCCCAAGAGAAACACTGCTGGGTCAAAGGGTATGCACAGTTTGATAACTTTGAGCATAGCTCCAAATTGCTCTCCAGAATGGTTGGATACATTCGCAGTTCCACCAACAATGTATCAGCGTCCCAGTTTTTCCACATCTCCTCCAACATTTGTCATTATCTTTTCCTGTCATCTTAGCCAATCTGACAGGTGTGTAGTGGTGTCTCAGAGTTGTCTTAATTTTCATTTCTCTGATTAATAGTGATTTGGAGCAACTTTTCATATGACTAGAAATAGTTTTAATTTCATCATCTGAAAATTGTCTATTCATATCCTTTGACCATTTATCGATTGGAGAGTGGCTTGAATTCTTATAAATATGAAATAATTCTCTATATTTTAGAAAGGAGGCCTTTATCAAAACCCTTAAGTGTAAAGATGATTTCCCAATTTATTGCTTCCCTCCTAATCTTATATAAACACTTTTTGACTTAATATAGTCAGAATTATCTATGTGGTGTTCAATTAAGAGTTCCAGCACTTCTTTGGACATAAATTTATTTCATATCCACAGGTCTGAGAGGTAAACTATGCTATGTTCCTCTGATTTCCTTATAATATCACTCTTTATATCCAAAACATGGACCCTTTTAGATCTTATCTTGGTATGGGGTCTTAAGTATGGGTAAATCCCTAATTTCTTCCACACTAGTTTCCAATTTTCCCAGCAATTTTTGTCAAATAGTGAGTACTTATCCCAGAAGCTGGGGTCTTTGGGTTTATCAAACACTAGATTGCTTTAGTTATTGCCTAGTTTGTCTCGTGATACTATCCTATGCCACTGATCAACTACTCTATTTCTTAGCCATTACCAAATGGTTTTGATGACTGCTGCTTTGTAATATAGTTTTAGATCTGGTTCAGCAAGGCCACCTTCATCAGCCTTTTTTTTCCATTAATTCCCTTGAAATTCTTGACCTTTTGTTCTTCCAAATGAACTTTGATACTATTTTTTCTAGATTTGTAAAATAAATTCTTGAGCATTTGATTGGTATGGCACTAAATAAGTAAATTAGTTTGGATAGGATTTTCATTTTTTTTGTATTGTCAATTTTATTATATTTGCTCGGCCTACCCATGAGCACTTGATGTTTTTCCATTTGATTAGGTCTGACTTTATTTGCATGAAAAGTGTTTTGTACTTTAGTTCTCATAGTTCCTGATTTTCCTTGGCGGATAGATTCCCAAATATTTTATACTATCAACAGTTATTTGGAATGGAATTTCTTTTTGTATCTCTTGCTGCTGAACTTTGTTGGTAATATATAAAAATGCTGCTGGTTTATGTGGATCATTTTTTCATTTTTCTTACTGATACACCTAGTGTCCTTACCAAAAATAATCCCAAAAGATTCAGAAATGATTGAAAAAGGACTGAATAATTTCCTGACTTGGAGTCTAACATCTACTCATAAATGGATATCCAGTCAAAGCTTCCTAATTCAGTTTGTCTTTATTCCATTGCACTGTTTGTAGGTTAGATTGAAAGAAGAAACTAAATGTGGAGAGGCTAGATAGGAGCTTATTTTAATAGTGCAGAAGGACTTTGACTAAAGCAATAGCTCTGAGAAGAATTAGATCTGAGAAATTCAAAAGAGAGTATTTACAGGATCATCACTCAAAAGGTGTGAAAGTGGTAGGGGTCAAAGATAATTCTGAGTATCCAAATTGGGGTAAATGAAAGAATATCGAAATAATTATGCATATTAGTCAGAATAGGGCCATATACTTAGCTACTCAGAGCTTCTTTGAAAATGTGAAATCAAGAGAATTTAGTTTATAGACAACCTCAGCCCTTTATTATGTCAAAATATCTGATTTGTATGCTTCCTTCCATTGTTTAAAAATTATAATTAAATGTCCTAACATTAAAATGCAGTAACAGAATATTAAATAACAATATATATATATATATATATATATATATATATATATATATATATATATATTTGTGTATTATCCCACAAGTTTTGCATCAGGTAAATGTAATTTCAATTGGACCAACTAAGGTTTAAAAATTGAAGTAGGAACAATAACAAAAACAGTCACAGGCTCCCATAGTTCTTTTTTAATAAATTTTAAAAAGTTTTTCATGGTCTATCAAAAACCTGCTCTTTAGATATTTTTTTAGTATTTATGAGAGTATATGTATAGTGAATAAACATATCAAATTCTGATCATCACATTAACATAAGTTTCATGGGGAATTTAGTTTTTTATAACATTTTAAGTAAGAGATTTTTCAAATATGGGAATTTATTGCTTATATGCATTTTAAAATTATTTTTTCACAGCACAGCGGTCTCAGCTACAAGACAATTATATATAGAGATACCTCTTTAGACAAAAGAATATTATCAGAAAATGGCCCTCACATTATTAAGAGTACATGCAAAGAAAATCCAGAAAACTTAGGTTCTTTTTGTCATACCTTTAAATTAAATAAAACCTTTTTTTTAATCACTGAGTCTTCCTAATGCATTGAGTTCCTTATATATACTCCAAATATGAAATCCTAAGATTTGTTTTAATAAGAGGGTTTATTTCTGTCATGTTGTATTTTCTCTGATGAGTGTGATGCTCTCTTTTGCTATTTATTACACCCAAAGGAACTACTGTTTCAATCATTACTTTTCTGCAATAATTTTGCATTATCCTTTGGGGCATCTTGATAAAAACCTAATGAAAAATACTGGATTACTTATAAATTAAGTTGAGGGATAGGACTGGAATAGAAGTGACACGAATTAACAAAATAGTTCAGACTTTTACACAAAAGTGAACCCTTTTTTAAGCATATGGGAGCATATAAATTAATACAAACAAAATTAAGATTTATTGATATCATATGTAATAAAATGTGTGTCATAAAATATTCCTGCCACCTGTGATATCATATCTGCAGCTAAACAAAATAGGGAAGAATGACTTCATTTAATAATCCTACTGTTTAATTCTGTACTATACAGATCTATGGCTTTAAGTCCATTTATTTCTGTGCTACGGTCCTCTTGTATGAAGCCTAAGCGTTCTTCAGCAACTATTTGCTGCATTTGAGCTAGTTCTCTGCATAACTTCTGCTTGACCAGATTTTTTTTCTTCCTTTTAATAATACGTTTACTTAAGTGTCTCTCCATTGTAATTTTTTTCCCAGTAGAACTTGAGCTCACTGCTATTATATCTAGCCTTTATTTTTGACCCCATGGACCTCAGTTGATTTATGGATATTTTGAACTATGGTCCTGTGTATTGATAAGATTGTCTCTGGCCCTCTGGTACTCTTTTTAGTTTGGGACCTATTCCCCTTTTACCATGAAGTTGACCTGAGATATGAAGGCTAATAAGTTTCACTGAACCCTGTTCTGCCCCTAAGCAGAAATAAGTAGAACAAAATTCATCACTTTTCCAGTGAATTACATTATAATTATTTAATTCTTTACTAAGCATATTTTAATAGTATCTTTAGTGCATTTCAATATCACAATTCATGAAGATTTTTATTTAGATGGAATATTTGGGGGAAGCACCTATTACATAAGGATACACCTTTATGCCATTAAAATAATAACCATATAATTAAATAAACTCATATAATCCTAGGACTAAAAAAGTAACTATTTTTTTCTAACCTTGCTCCTATCTTAAACATTATTTTTAAGACTATCTCAGACAAATGGTATTGGAAAAGATCAATTTAAAAAAAAAACTGATTTTTATAATTTTTTTTCTATCTTTTGAAAGAATTTAATTACGTTAATGTTTCTTCTCTTCATAAATTGATCAGCATATAGCTGCTGTTTTCAAAACAAATCATTACCACATAGAATAAGAACTATTGTTTCATTATCAGCTGTGTGAAATAAATGAACTCTGAACTTAAATGTGAAGTTGCATGCAATTATTCATATTTTCAACTGACAGTTTATTTTCTTCTGTTTATTTTTAAAGATTGGGAAATATGAATAAAATAATGATTAACTGTTGGAAACTAATTGGATACCCTATCTACTAGAAACTCATCAAAAATCAGTCCAGAAAGACATTGCTGTTCTCCCTATCAGCCACAGCGTGACCTGTCAGCAATTGCAGCACTATGACAATATACCGAGTTATACTATTATTTCTGCTCTGCGTATACCTGCCAAATTTCTCCTCTACAGAGATGATATTTAGAAGGACTTCTGAGCCCCAAACAAAAGTTGTAAAGGCACGCACACCAGGGAGAGATGGAAAAGTGCTACACCGCCAAAAGCGAGGTTGGATGTGGAATCAATTTTTCTTACTTGAAGAATATACAGGATCTGATTATCAATATGTTGGAAAGGTAAGTGTAAATGTATGTGAACAATCTTGATATCCTTTCCATACATATTTGTCAAAGAATATTTCTCTTCAAGCTATAGGTATTCTATAATTACAGATGGATACAGTTTGGTAATAAAAAATATAGAAATCATTTTAGTGTTGGTATTTTGATCAGACAATGAATCCTTAGCAGCGTACCACTTGCACACTAGATGTTTAAGCAAATGTTTTAAAAAAGAATGCCTCAGTTTCCTTATCTGTGAAATGAGCTGGAAAAGGAAATGGCAACTCAATCAAGTATCTTTGTCAAGATAACCCCAAGTGGATGACTGTCAGACAAGACCGGAATAATTAAACAGCAATATAATATGGTATGAGAATGGGTGCTTTGAGGAATTTAAAAGAACTTTGAAAACTCAAACTATTTTGCAAAAGGCTAAAATGTCCTTTATAACTATATTTTATAGAAAAGTTTTCTATAAAAAATTACCAATATTATCTCTAGAATCTGAAGCCCTTAAAAATTAACAGATTGGGTTAATCTCAATATTTACTGAAAGCCTATTATATGCATTGCAATATGTGATAATAAGATGCATAATGAGGTGTGGCCTTGATTTCACAGAACTTTTATCATATTTGGTTGGATAACAAAAGAAGAGAAAAAAATCCTGTACTACAAGGAAGTATGTAATATTATATATAAGTAGAAAAAAACAAAATGTTCTAATTATTCATAAAAGGGAGAGACATTTTTTTCTTTGAATTGACCATAAAGGAGGTAATGTGTAAATTAGGTCTTGAAGGAAAGAAGGTAAAGCTCATAAAGAAGGATGATTTGGGAAGTTATATTTTACTTGCCAATAACATGAACAAAAACCTAGAAGTAAGAAAATTAATGGATCATATGGGGAAAATTGAACAGTCCTGTGAAATGTCAAAATTAATTAATATTAAGTGAGGGGCTGTGGAAGATTCGAATTCAGAGGAATCACCTGAGACAATGAAAATGTTTTAAAATGGTCAGGATAGAAAAGAGTGTGTTTTTGACATTTGGTAATATGGATCTGTGTTGTGGTGATAACAATGAGAATAGGGGGAGGTCTGAATATAAGAAATACAGAAAAGAAGAAAAATGTATATAATTTAAACATCAATAAATTATTATCTTTTTGTATTTTACCTAAATTATTTTACTATCACTTCCTTTGATCTACTGTCAAAGAGTCATCTTTTAAAATAAAGGAAAAAAGGAAGAAACCATTAATTTTATAAAACTAATCAACACCCCCCAAAGGTAATATTATGTAAAGTAATAGATTTTAAGGGGCAATGAAGACAATCAGATTTTGAGATTTTGTGTTTGGGAACATTATTGATGACATCTTCAGAAAAACACAAAGGGTTTTTGGTTTGGGGGATTTTTTTTGGGGGCGGAGAAAGTAGGAGAAGATATGTTGAGATTTAGGTACATTGAAATTAAGATAAAAGAACAGAATACGAGCAGCTAGGTGGCACAGTAAATAGATCACCAAACCTGAAGACAGGAGGACACTAGTGCAAATCTAATCTGACACACTGAACACTTCCTAAGTCTGTGACCCTGAGCAAGTCACTTAACCCCAATTGCCTCAGCCAAAAAAAAAAAAAAAGGAATGCAGGTTATAAATGAGTATATATTTATTAACATAATATGCAATCATGGGATGGATGTCCACATTGGAAATATAAATATGTGGGCTTTGAACATAAGGGGTATAGAATCATAAAATTATCAAAGAGAAAAATATAAATTCATGAAGAAATCTTGCACTTAGGAAATATTGAATGAAAAAGATTCAATATAGACATGGAAGAAATGGTTATGAAAAATTACACAGAAATGTTGAGCTAGCGTCTCACATAAGCAAAAGGAAAAGAGAATTTCCAATTCTATCTAAATCTCAAGGATGATAATGACTTAAAAATTGCATCTAAAATTATGTGGGCAAAGAATCAGTGAGGAAAAAAAATGGAAACAGCTAATGTAGATAACCTTTAAGAGAAGTTTAGAAGGCAAAGGAAAGAAAAATGCCGTAGTAATTGGAGGTGACAAACTGAATGAGGGAATTTCAGTTTGGGCATTGAAGATATTTGATTTAATATATTGTGTACAGAAAAGAAGTTAATGGAGAGGGAAGAATCGAAACTGGAAGGGATGATACATAATAGAACAAGGTTCTGGAAGAACTAGGGAGCATATATATCAAGAAAAACATTTAGAGAGATTTGCCTGGAAAAGAAGGGAAGACATTTCATGCTACTACAATGCAGGGGAAGAAAAGAGAATAGAAAATAATAGAGATAAAATTTGTCCTGGAAAAGAAAATAGCTGAGATTTCCAGATGTCCATAATCTCATTTAAGTGAAAATCATATAATTTATTAAAAATCCTAATGGGACCAGAAATTTAAGATAGTGTGTTAGGGCTTATTCTAGGCCTGGAGAGTTGCTAATGGGAAAATATCATAGATGCAATGCATAAAATACTGAACAAGGCACTCCTGAGTGAACATTAACCAATTTACCATATCTATTGTATATTTTAGCAAATGTTTGCCCTTTTCTCTCTATCTACTCT
>JAJPUD010001882.1:288571-301069 GCA_023553655.1 Myrmecobius fasciatus
ATTGTATATTTTAGCAAATGTTTGCCCTTTTCTCTCTATCTACTCTCTCTCTCTCTCTCTCTCTCTCTCTCTCTCTCTCTCTCTCTCTCTCTCTGTGTCTCTGTTTATTGTAGATCCCTTGGGTAAACTAGGAAATTCTATAAAGCCCTTCTAAATATAATATTTTTAAAAGCATGAAAGAAAATACATACAATTGCTTTGAAAACCAAATGTATTTAAAAACAATTATTAATACTGAAAAGAAAAAGAAAGTTCAAGAACCCCGGATTCTGAACCCCTGATTAAAGATTTACAACTAGTTCATGGATCACTGAAATGGCATAGTCATTAGCCTCTGAACCTGGATCAGGAAGATCTGAGTTCAAATTTGACCTCAGAAACTTATTAGCTATAATCCTGGGCAAGTCACCCAACCCTGATTGCCTGATAAAAGACAAAGGAACAAGAATCCCAAACCATACAAACAAAAAATCTAGTTCAGAAGAGTTAAGTTAAATCTGGAATTTAGGCTACAAACTTGTTTTTTTTCCCCTCTTTGTATGGTTTTTGATCATCAAATAGGTGAAATTTTACTTAGAAATCAAATAAAGATCGTGAAGATAAGGCACTTTTCTTTCTCTTTATATTTCACTTAATATTACTTTTTTTCCCAATTATATAATGATAGTTCCCAACATTATTTTTGTAACATTTTGAGTTCCAAATTTTTCCTTCATCCCTTCCTTCCTCCCTTCCTAGCAATCTGATTGGTATTATAAATTTATAGTAATTTAAAATATATTTCCATATTAGTTATGTGAAATAATACTCAAAACAAAAAGGAAAAATCACAAGGAAGAAAAAACAACAAAAAGTGAAAATATGATGTTTCAATCTGTATTCAGTCTCTATAGTTCTTTCTCTGGATATAAATAGAATTTTTATTATCAACTCTTTTTGAATTGAGGATCACTGTATTGTTGAGAAGAGCTGTCTTTTATAATTGATCATATCAGAATCTTTCTGTTACTGTGTACAAAATGTACAATACACTGTGTACACTTCACTTATCATCAGTTCCTCTTATTTTCATATTTTCCTAAAAACCTTCCTGCTCATCATTTCTTATAGCACAATAATATTCCATCACATTTATGTACAATTTACCGACATTTCCCATTTGCTGGACATCTCCTCAATTTCCAATTTCTTGCCACCACAAAAAGAATTGCTACAAACATGTTTTCACATGTGGGTTCTTTTCCCTTTTTTATGATTTTTCAGCAATTGAAGAGAGGGAAGGGTGGTATTTTTTATACATGACAGATATGGTAGCTTTCTTAAGCAAAAGGATGAAATGGAAAAAGCATCATTGAAAGTACTGTGTCAAAACTTCAATCTGTATATAAACTTGGGTGTTTTTTTGTTTCCTTTCCCTTAAAGCAAGGACTGTCATTTGATATTCTTGATCTCCCCAGAATTTAGCATAGTGTCATGTACATTGTTAGTGCATAAGTATTTTTGACTAAATAACTCCCTAATATGAATACTTATTTATCATTTAATCACTCATTTGGAGAAGTCTTTGCTGCCAAATGTTGCAATTGAAATGAATAGGGAAAACTGATGATTTTTTTTAATTTTAATTCATCTAGAATTAAAGGAAGTCATTCTCATTAGAGTTCTTACAGTGTATTTTTATAATTTAGGAGTTAGTAAAGATTAAGACCATCATAAAGAATATGATATGGACTCATAGTACATGAATAAAATATTTCCAGTCATGTGAGCTGTTATGATTGAATTGTTTATAGTTGCATTGGACTTAATGACATTGTTTAATAACTCTCTTAAAGTTCTTAGCAGCACAGAAATACAGAAAGCATTCTCCAGGAGTAATGACTGGAAAGGTCAAAGCGAGGTGATAATGGTAGGAATTCTATGGTACTAGAAAAGGAATCACTGAAATGATTTACTATATGAACCAAGGGAGAGTGAAGGAAAATTAGAATGGAGATGTGGTAAAAGAATGGGACTTCACATAAAAAATCAGGATATTGGATTATAAACAATTGGTTAGATAAAAGGGAAGAAAACTTTGGTCATATTTTATGAAATCCAGGAAATTAGAGATAATAAAAAATTAGAGATAGAGAAAGCCTTTTTTCAATCTTAGCTGACTCTCTGGATTTTTCTTTGAAAAGATACTAGAGTTGTTAGCCATTTCTTTCTTGTTCTCATTTTGCAGATGAGGAAACTGAGGAAAAGAGGGTTGTGTCTCTTCCAATGTCACACTGTTAGTAAGTGAGGCTGAATTTGAATTCAGGAAAATGATGACAGGAAGATGGTTCAGGTTATGCTCCAGGTTATGCTCCAGGTTGTGCATGGTTAACCCAAAATAACTGAGTACTCAAGATCATAAAATGGTATAGAAATTTACCATCTAATCCTGCTGGATGCTCTATATTCTCTTTAGCTAGTAGAAGAGAGGAGACTAGAATCTTATACCTGAAAATGATGTTAAATATCATTTAGTCTTACTCCATTATTTTTATGTAAGGAATTTTAGTGCTAACCTTAGGGTCAGGTATACTCCAGACATTTATTTAGGAAACATTCCAACAATATTCCAGTTGTGTGGTGTTGGGATCCAATGCTGAAAGACTCTTGGGAAAAAACTGTTCAGGGAATATGGGAAGGGGGTGGGTGGGAGGGTAATTTCTTCTTTTGTCCAGCCTCATTCACCTGATGACATTAGGAACTTTGAAAGTTTAGTAGATTCAGAATTTACTTCAGAGTTGGTAACAGCAATCTTGAAATGATGGCTGGTGGCAATGTCTGTACTGTAACCGAGAGACAGAGATGAATAAGGAAAGGTCTCTAAGAAAAAATAGTTTCAGAATTTAGAGCCCTGCAATTATACATAATGGAGTTTTATGAGGAATTCAAACAAAGAAAAAGGTTTCTCATCATGAGCAACTGGGAATTCAGTCTTGCACTTTAAAATTGTGATCTCACCCTCCCCAGGGAATTTATGTGTAAAGGAAAAGTATATCCCCGATTTGGGGAGATGTTACCTGCTTAAGTAAATAACCTTTCTAAAAGTTAATTAGTCTGACTAATAAATCAATGGAAAGCTTAATAGGACTAGCTCATAAAAGACAACACTAGAAATTCAGGTCCTTGGGATAATCCTTTAAAATCTGAAATGATTGTCAGCTGTCCTCTAGAGCCTACATATACCATTTAGAAGTGGGAGAAATTATTTTAGAACCATCATGTTAAGGATCAAATAAGATTATATACACAATAATACATATGGTATTTCTCAATAGCTTTGTAAAAATTAAGGCAATATATAAGCTTGAGTTGTTTTTGCTTATAATATATTTATTGCTAAGGATTTTCACAATATCTTAATTTTTTTTTGTTTTAGAGCAGAAATGGAAGAATTCAGTTAACTTACCATTTTAGTAAGAGTTCAATTAAAAAAATGAAATAAGCAGGATTTCCAATACTTCCTCTAAAGTTTCATTGTTCTCAAAACTCTGTTCTCTATTTTCACGCTGACAAAATAATAGACATGTCCCTGTTTACATGCCCTTCTCTCTATTATAGACAAGTGCAAAAGAGCAAATATGAAGAAAATAGAAAAGGTGCATTATTTTGTTGATTGTGTCATGATTTGTCTAACTGCAGTTTTAGTTACAAAAAACTTTCAGAAAATGAAGTTGAAATTGGACTCAGAATAAAACACAGTTTGTTTCATTGTGGTAGAGGTTCAGAGTGCTAACCTTGGGGTAAGGTATACTCCAGAAACTTATTTAGGACATTTTCTGACAATGTCCGAGTTGTGTGGTGATGTGATCCAATGCTGAAAGATTCTTGGGAGAGAATTATTCAGGGAATATGGGAAGTGGGATAGTAGAGATTTTTATTCATTATATTCAATGAGGAACAAATTTTCCTTTTATGTTCATATCAGAAACTAATAGAGGTCATGCATGTATTAAGCAGGGTTTGAACACTTGAGAAGGAACTCATTTTTTTTAATTTTTAAAAATATCCATAGTGATGTCATTATATCTTACAAAGTTTATGTGAAAATGAAAATAAAAGAAAATGAATAATATAAAAGTTTTTTAAAGTAATGCTGAAATCATGCATTTGAATAAATTGGAAGGTGTGGAAGTTCATTTTTGTCTTACTGCACAGTTAAAGTGCATTATCTATTCATTTATTAGTTGTTTCATTCATTTTTTCTTTATTTTTGCCATGAACAAAAATTGTTCACAGGTGGGTCTGAGGGAGAAAAAATTAATAGGGCACTAAATGTCAAGGCAATCAATTTTCTAGGTCGATTCATTGATTCCTCATTTCAAAGAACCAGAAAAAAAAAAATTAGAGCAACCAGAAATAGCTCTACCTTTCACCAAAAGGATAATATAATCTTCTATTCAGTAACCAAGTATTTTTCTCTTTAATATGTAGTGAACCTGACTCAAGGGGGCTTTAGGAAAGTTATGTTTTGGCCAAATAATTCTGTACAGAAATAAGAAGAGACAATAACCTCCTGCTGATGCAAGAAGACTTGTGCCATATACAACAGGGACTTCAGTTCTCTTTGTTTCTACAAGTATTTATTAGACATCTTATATTTTTTAATACTTCTCTATGTAGTAGTTTTCATATCATATATGTGTCTTTTAAAGTACTTTTACATCAAATATGTGTGTTTATGTAAAGTACTTTTCAAAATTTAAATACTGTATATATACATATATATATTAGAAATTATCATCATAATTATTAATGTTTCAGCATTTGACCACACTGAATCACCTATACCATGCAAAACACAATATGCATATGTACATATAAGCTATTTACACATATAAACACATATATAAAATGTATACACAATTTAAAGCACAATATTCTCATACACACACACATATATATATATATATATATATATATATATGTATTATTTACTTTTTATTTTATGCATATAAGTTCAAATCTGACTTCAAGCACTTAGGAGATGAATGATCATGGGCCTCAATTTTCTCATATGTAAAATGAGCTGGAGAAGGAAATGGCAAAGACTCTAATATCTATTCCAAAAAACAAACACTAAAACAAAATTCCAATGGGGTAACAAAGAGTCAGACACAACCAAAAATTACTGAATAACAATACTTATACTCACAAATGTCTTATATATATATATATATATATATATATATATATATATATATATATATCTGTATAAATGTCTTCATATGTCTCGCTATACATGTGTATGTTTATATATATGCGTATATATTTGCAGGTGTCCAAGTATTCAGAAATATGCAAATACATATCCTTTGTGTATATATATATATGTATATGCATATATCTCCATGTATGTGTCTAATCTGAATACAATAGAATAATTTAGAATAGAATATCTGATAATGGGGACTTCTACTTCCACAAAACTGTGATTTTGCTGTTTCATTTTTTATACATTTTTTAGGAAGCTTTTCTACTTTTAATGGTTTATTTTGGTTTGGGAGGTCTGTATTACCTTTTTTCCCGTGCTTCAGATGTCTAGATAATTCAAGATCTTGTCCATTATCTTTTCTAGATCATGGGCAATAATTAGAGACATGTGTGCTTTGCATTTGTTTGGACTAGAAGATTAGGCTCATAAAATGAGTTAGCTGCCTGGTTTTTGTGTTCAAGGAAGTTTTAATTAAGTGGAGTCAGGCACATGAAAATAATGTGAAGTATAGTGTTTATCAAGAAATATACAGAAATCCCATGCAGAGATGAGCAGAGTGGTCCTAGCACCTTTGTGAGAAAACTGAGAATTAAAGGCAAAATGACTACATGTTGTAGGAGAGAACAGCCTGAGGGACTAAACTTTCATAGCACTTTGATTCTCAGTATATGGAATAGGCTAGGATTTTTTATAGGAAAGATAGCATATAAGAAGTATAAAACTATTCAAAGCTCTAAAACCCTACTACCTTCTAATGCTCAAACTACAACACAGAATCATATACTAGTGGAGTTGGAAGAGATCTCATAGACTATCTGATTCAAATCCATAAAGTTTATCTAAATCTTTCCTTGCAAAAGGGCCCCACATATGCAAGAATGTTTGTGGCAGCTCTTTTTGTAGTGGCTAGAAACTGGAAACTGAATGGATGCCCATTAATTGGAGAGTGGCTGAATAAATTATGGCATATGAAAGTTATGGAATATTATTGCTCTGTAAGAAACGACCAGCAGGATGATTTCAGAGAGGATTGGAGAGACTTGCCTGAACTGATGCTGAGTGAAACAAGCAGAACCAGGATATCATTATACACAGCAACAACAATACTACATGAGCATTAGTTCTAAGGGACATGACTCTCTTCAACAATGAAATGCTTCAAACCAGTTCCAATTGTTCGGTGAAGAGAGCCATATACAACCAGAGAGAGGGATGTGAAATGTGGACCACAACATAATATTTTCATGTTCTCTATTGAGGTTTGCTTGCATTGTGCTTCCTTTCTCTGATATATCTTTTGTGTAGATAAGATTTTTCTTGCACAACAATGATAAGTTTGGCTGAGATAATATAATAAAAATGACAATTCTATCTAAATTGGTGTAGTTGTTCAATGCCATACCAATCAAGCTGCCAAAAATTATTTTATAGTGCTAGAAAAATAATAACAAAATTTATCTGGAAGAATAAAAGATCATGAATTTCAAGGGAATTAATGGGAAAAAAACTACAAAAGGTAGCTGCCTAGCATTATCATAAATTATCATTTATAATATTATACTATTATAAAGCAGCATTCATCAAAAACCACCAAATGGTTTTGGCTAAAAAATAGAATGGTGGATCAGTGGAATTAGTTACACATGACAGAGTAATCAGTGACTACAGTAATCTAGTATTTGAGAAGCACCCAAACTCCAGCTTCTAGGGTAAAAATTTACAATTTTACAAAAATTGCTGTATAGACCTACACCTCAAACCTGATACCAAAATAAGGTCAAAATGAGTACATGATTAAGGCATAAAAGGTAATACTACAAGCAAATTAGGGGAGGAAGGCATAGTTTACTTATAAGATCTTTAGAGAAGAGAGGAATTTATGGCTAAAGAAGAACTAGATAACATTGAGGAATACAAAATAGACAGCTTTGATTACATTAAATTAAAAAGGGTTTGCACAAACAAAACCAATACATTCAAGATCAGAAGGGAAGCAAAAATTTGGGAAACAAAAGTTTAAAGCTGTGTTTCTGTTAAAGGCCTCATTTCTTTTCTTTTTTAAAAAAAATTATTTGCATAACATATGTGTGGGTAATTCTTCAACATTAACCCTTACAAAGCTTTCTGTTACAAATTTTCCCCCCAACTCCCCACCCCTCCCCTAGATGGCAGGATATCCATTACATGTTCATTATGTTAAAATACTTGACAAATCGAATATATGTATACATATTTCCAAACTTACCATTGTTGTGCAAGAAAAATCGTATCTACACAAAAGACATATCAGATAAAGGAAACACAATGTAAGCAAACATCAATCAAGAGTATGAGAATGTTATGTTGTGGTCCACATTTCACATCCCTCTCTCTGGGTGTATATGGCTTTCCTCAGTGAACAATTGGAAGTGGTTTGAGACAATTCTTTGTTGCAGAGAGCCATGTCCATCAGAATTGATCATTATATAATACTGTTGTTGCTGTGTATGATGATCTCCTGGTTCTGCTCATTTCACTCAGCATCAGTTTATGCAAGTCTCTCCAGGTAAAGGCCTCATTTCTAAAATATATAAAGAAAGATGTCAAATTTATAAGAATAAAAGTCATTCCTCAATTGATAGTCAAATGACAATTTTCAGATGAAGAAATTAATCTAAAGTCATATAAATACTCTAAATCAGTCTTGATTAAAGAAATGCAAATTAAAACACCTTTGAAGTGTCACTTCACACCTTTCAGATTGACTAATATGACAGGAAAAGATGATAAAGGAGGAAGGGATGTGGGAAAAGTGGAACACTAATGTATTGTTGGTGAAGTTGTGAAATGTTCTATTCATTCTGGAAAGCAATTTGGAATCATGCCTCAAAGGTTATAAAACTGAGCATACCTTTTGATGCAGCAGTACCTGTCTGTCTGTATCCCAAAGAAATAATAAAAAAGAGAAAAACATCCACATCTGCGAAAATGTTTGTAGCAGATCTGTTTGTGGTGGCAAAGAATTGGAAAAAGAGTAGATGCCCATCAATTGAGGAATAGCTGAAATCTGTGAAAGTAGTAGAGTGTTATTGCTCTATAAAAATGATGAATAAGCTAATTTTAAAAAGGCCTGGAAAGATTTACATAAACTGATGCTGAAACAAGCAAAACTAGGAATACAATCTGCACAATAACAGCAAGAATGTGCATTGATCAACTATGAAAAATTTGGTTCTTCTCAGCAGTTCAGTGATCCAAGGCAATCCCAATAAACTTTTAAAGATGCTTTTGTATTCCAATTCTTATTTTTCAATATATTATCATTTTACAAGCCTTATGTCATGCGCAAATTTAATAAGCATGCTACCTATGCCATTTCCCGAGCCATTACTCATAATACTAGATAAACAGTTCAAGAACAGAACCCTGGGGATCTCACTAACAACCTCCTTGCATGTGGATTTCAGTCCATTAACTACTTTCTAAATTTAATCTGTAAACAGTTCTTTACTCAACCAAATCTTTATTGTTTTTATCTTATTTAGAAGTATATCATGAAAATTTTATTCTCAGATTTCCTTGATGAACTTCCCAGTACTTACCACAGTGTCTGGCATTGTCTGAACTCTAGATTCACTCTAAAGAAGACTGTTTATAATAATTTATAAAAGAAGACTTCAATTAAGCAGTAACTTGACAACTGAAGCAATGGTCATTTTTCTTAAATCTTTTAAAATTCAATTCTAATTATTGGCATCATTATATGTGGCAACTTTGTAAGGACAGTGGCTAAGGTATTTTTCATTTTTGTATTGCTTGTACAAAATAGAATGGGAGCCACATAGTAGGCAATAAATAAACATATTGTGAATTAAATTTACTTAAATAAAAATTCATCTGAAAAATTGCTCCACACTTCATAGTAGAACATAGAATCAGTAGTTTTAGCCTCACCCAGTTTATTCAAATCTTGAGGTGACTAGTTTGAATTACTAATCAAATTCACACAATTTCCCCCCCAAAATAGTCTCTTTGATTAAGTTCAGTGTGTTAAACAAACTCAAACTGAAATTTTATGTGTAGTGTGTGTGAATGTTTGTGTGTATATAGGTGTATATGTATGCATGCATGTATGTATGTATTTATATATATATATATATATATACATTGTATATAAACACACACATATATACATCTGTATAATATATTTCTCTATAATATTCCTGTTAACCTTATTTATTTAGATTTTTTCCAGTGTGTCAGTGTTTCTTTTAAAAAGTGACATCCCAAACTGGAGAAAAACTTTGAGATGTGGTTTGAGGAAGGCAAAATACCAGAAGATTGTCAACTTTATTAATAAATAATGTTTCTATTAATGAAGATTAAACATTTCTTAATTTTAATAGATGCTATATGTGCGTGTAGATCTTTACAACTTGTGACCTCACATTTGTTGGTGCAATTTAAAAAATCACTTTTCCTTTGTTCAGTAGTTTAAAATGTAATTGATAGAGAATTGTCCAGGGTATATATTGACCCTTTAGACCCTGAGAAAGTCAATGAACTTATTAGTGTCCCAATAAATTCTAAAGCCGCAGGATTCTTACAAACTTTGGTGATGACATTGATGTTAATCCATTACCTTGGATTTAAAAAAAAGAATCACATTTTACAATATTAATATAATTAATTTTCTTTGCATTGTTATATATTTTACTTGATATATTTAAATACTTAGCATGAGAAAAGGTTCAGTTTTCGCCAGTCTGCCAAATGGGAGCATGTCTCAAAAACAGGTAATAAACTGCTACTCTAAAACATGTTTCAATATGCAATGGTAACTACTACTCCCTATAAAAAGTTCAATACAAGATTGATTTCATTCTAAAAAATAAAAATTTATCTTATACTAGAATAATATTTCTTGAGATCAGAGGAATTCCCCATAGTCAGGGATATGATTAGTGTCATTATTCTTGTTTTAGAGATAAAGAAATTTAGATTCATATGGGTAACACAACTTCCCTACTATTGTACAGTTATTAAATGTCAATTCTGAGACTCAAATCTATTCTTCTGGCTTCTAATTCAATGGTATATTTATAATATCACATGGCTCTCAAACACTAGTGAAAACATTAGCTTGTTTATTTGAACAAGAACCATTTATATTTTATCCAATTAACATATATAATTATAAAAGTCAGTCTTTGATTTAGAATGACTCTCTTCTGAACTACAATCTGTTATTTTTGATCACCTAAATATCTACCCTAGTGGAGTAAAGTAGAAAATAATGATAAATAAATGACAAACTGGAAACACTGCATGTTTCTTTTCTGTATATTTTGGGATATATTTAGGCATATTTAGTTGTGCAGTACTCTGCTTCTGAGACTTTACTCATGTTAGTTTCACCTAACTGTAATATTCTTGAATAAATCATGTTGGCTCTTTTGGTTTAGTTCCCAAATCTGAAAATTGAGAATATTAGGAGAAAAACCCCCAACATTTTCTGCCAGATTTTATATTCTCCCAGTTTTCTTCTTCATCATTCATGCATATTCATATGACTTAGTTTGATATTATGCCTTCCAATAATTCTTTTGTAATTGAACAATCCCACTGATCTCTTCTTTTTCTGACTCCTAGAGGACTTCCTTGCACTTCAGAATGCATCTTGAAGTTCAAGTTAGATCTCCAAGTGTACATATTTTTTCTCTTTCTATAGAGTATAAGTTCCTAGAGGGTAGAAACCATCTTTTTTATACTTGTTCATTATTATGAAGGTGAATATGTACTTTTTAAATAGAATTGAATTATTTGAATCATCTAGAATGGTGTTTGGTGGAGAGACAGCCCAGTAGAATAAAGTTAGAAGAACCAATTTGAAATGATAAAATTGCAATGGGGTGTTCACAATGTGAATTATCTCTTACGGGTTACTTAAGGGAGACATTTATCTATTCAAATGACTCTTCTGTAACCTCTAACCCTATTTGTCGAAAATAAAGCAGACTAATAAATACTGAGAGAAGGCAATGGAATATTTTGTTTACCATATGTCATCCATGAAAGTTTGAAAATAATGGACATGGACAAAACATAGATAATTTTGTTTGAGAGAGGTCGAGAGACACCTGACAACGGATAAACATTTGGATAAAGATCTTTGGGAAAATTTCTACTTTTATGGAAAGAAAAAGGTATGTGATAGAAGAAAAAAAAAGAGAGAGGCACATAGAAACAGGAGAGATAGACAAATAGACAAAAACATATCAACAAAGACATATAAATATAGATACAAAAAGGCAGAGAGACAGAAACACTGAGTAATATAGATGTGTACTTCTAAAGATTTTATTTGAATAATTTTAATTAACTTTTTACATGTATGCAATTTCCTTTTAACAGCAACATTTGACGCAACAAAGGTTAAAATATGACAGCTTTTGCATCCCAATATGACACCTATTGCATGACCAATAACAATGTTGACCTTTACAAAAGATAAGACAGTTTGAAATCAAGGAGATCCCATCCTCTTCACAAGAGAAATTTGCTTCTAGTCTAAGTTCAGGACTCATTTTTACTTTTACAGCGTCTATTTTTCTGAGTGAAATGTATAGTTACCATCCCATTTGAAATTAATGGAATATAACAGGTGTCAAGAAGGTATAGAAAACCTTAGATTGAATGACAACTTGTGAAAACTCCATAAAGATAGGTCATCTCTTTCGACTTCAATTTTCTCTTTTTTTTTTAAAATATAAAGCTTTTTATTTACAAAACATATGAGTGATTTTTCAACATTGACCTTTGCAAAAACTTTTTTCCCAAGCTTTTCCCCTCCTTCCCCCCATCCCCCACCCCTAGATGACAGGTAATCTAATACATGCTAAATAGGATAAATTAAATGACAAATACAATACATGTATACATATCTATACAGTTATCTTACTGCACGAGAAACACCAGATCTAGAAAGAGAAGAAAAAAACAACCTAAGAAAGAAAACAAAATGCATGGAAATATTTACAGAAAGCATTAAAATGTTGTGTTGTAGTTCACACTCAGTTCCCACAGGCCTCTCTCTGGATGTATATCACTATCTTCATCGCTGAAGAACTGGTTTAAATCACATCATTGTTGAAGAGAACCATGTCCATCAAAATTGATCATCGTATAGTCTTGTTGCTGTGTATAATGTTCTCCTGGTTTTGCTGATTTCACTCAGCATCAGTTCATGCAAGTCTCTCCAATCCTCT